>OY756139.1:1800000-1977518 GCA_963576785.1 Chlorophyllum brunneum | reverse complement strand
CCTTGCCAGTTGGGTGCCGCATTGCACAAAGCAAACATGTCCCCCTATAAATGTGGGCAGCTGAAACTGCCTGGAAGTCCCCAACCAGCAGCAGACTCACATCCGTTGCTGCGTAGACAACCTGTCCATCCTCCCAATACCCACGAAGGGTATTGTTGAGCAAATCCACCTGATACCCGCAGGGTTTCCACTGGACAAGGCATCATATGTCTTTTTTCTTTTTTTTTTTTTTAAATCGTCATGTTTAAGGTGGTGCGCGATCGCAGTCCACCTGTATCTACTGTGACATGTAGGCTACAATGTAAAGGTACACGAAGATAGGCTCTCCCCTGGCCGAACTAGACCGCCGACAGGCGGTCTGGGTGAACAGTCGCGGAAACACACACGGACGCGTGAATCCTAGACCAAATATATAGAGCGACCCCTTGCCTCCCCTCCCTAAGGAGAGTATGCGTCAATTCGCAATTAACTTCTACACACGTCAGAGACGTGGGAAGCTAGCAGGGGCCGCGCCGCATTATCCAACTCCCACAAGCGGTGTGTTGGACTTAAACGCAAACGCAGAAGGGTTGCGTTTAAGAAAAGATACCAGCTGGTCAACGGAGACCGGCAGGCCACGACGTCTCTTGTACAGAGGACAAGAGCACAGGATATGAGTGTGGGTCTCCAGAGGAGCCCTGCACTCGCAGCCAATAGGCTCTAGAGGATGGAACTGGGAGCAATACTCGCCGGTTGGAGCGTGCCCGAGAATGGCACGGTTCGCCCTCGTCGCAACCGACTTTTGCGCTGCATAGTGTTAAGTTGTTTCAGAAGGGCCTTGTTACGGGCCCCTTCATAAAACCAGAGTCGAAACCCATACGTAGCAATGGGCACTATGCATGAGCAGTACAGAGTCCTCTTCTGGGCAGGAAGAAGGCCTCGCGAAGAGTTACGAAGCATGCCCATGGCCTTGACCGTGGACAGGGACTTAGTAGTGTAATGCCGAACGTGCTCTTTGAACGTAAGAGCGCGATCGAAAAAGAAACCTAAGTACCTCCAATGGGTCTTAGGGTGAAGCGGGGTATTGCCGGTATGGGGAGCATACCCCAGATCCAGCGGTGGGTTGTCATCTCCCCGTTTACGGGAGAAATGAAAAACTTCAGACTTGTCGTGCTCAACGGCAAGCCCAAACGAAGTAGTCAGGCGATAAATAATCTGGTACGCCTGCTTTAGACACACCAAATTAGGTTCCCAAGTTTTAGCTTGGGCGATGGCAAGGCCATCGTCGACGTATGAGAGCAAAGTGCTCCCAAGAGCGATTGCCTCCCTATCATAAAGTTTCATGAAGGGGGCAAGATAGAGGCCGGAGAGGACAGGAGAGAGCGAAGAGCCCTGACCGACCCCAACGTCCACCTGCCTGAGATCAGACTTGTGGTCCCCCATGCATATCGCGTAGAGCGGCCAACCAAATAAGAGGCAAAGAATCTACCCACACAGGGGTCGAATCCTTGCTTCCGTAAAATCGCCAACAACATGCATCATATGTCTTGTAAGTCACCTGGGTTGCGTAGCAGTCCAGGAGATGAGAACCTAGGGACACCTCGAGTGCAAAAGGCTCGAATGTCTCCGTTAAGTCTGGCAAATGAGAGTTTGCCTCTGTGACTGGCCCCTTGACCTTAACCGCCTGGGTGGGGGTCATGAGAGCGATCGATCTGGCATGTGGAATACAACCCCCTATACACTGATGCCCCATAACTGAGTGAACAGGGTGGTTCTCAGACAAGGTGGCGACCCTGTGGACAGCACAGGTAGCCAGCTTCTTGAGATGAAGATGGATGGGGAGGAGGTCAGCCAAGGCCTCAGCTCCTCCAGTAGGGCTGGTGCAGAATGCTTCAGTGATCCACAACACAAATTTACACTGCATAGTGTTAAAGTTGGCCTAATGGTCGAGTGGTTTGGGTGTAGGTTTAATTCCTACCAGGCTGCTTGGCTAGAAGGTCCTGGGTTCGAAACCTGTAGGGGGGGATTTATTCTCAACTTTTTTTTTTTTTTTTTTTTTTTTGATCATGGCCTAAGGCCAATTTATTACGCGGTGCTCGAACACAGCCCGCGGCCGGAATACAAACAAGTAAACAAGCGGGTATCTACGGAGAAAGTGGTAACTACGCCCTACCAAGCAAAAGTACTGTTGCCCAAAACCAACGGTAGGAGGAATTGCGTCCTACTCCCGAGCCCAGAGGGCGAGGGGAGTGGACGCCAGAGGAGGCAAGTGGGCAGGGAGGTCCCCCAACCAGCGACCCAGTCCGAAGACCAGGCCCGGTCAGTAGGTATTAATTCACTGTAAATGCCCGGCGGTGGAGACGCACCCAGTTACTAGCCCAGCTAAGCCCCAATCCCCCCTTTACTAAGACCCAGTCCCCCAGCCACGGTCACCCTTGCCAGAGTAATTGACCGCACCATTTGTGTGGCTATCGGCATCTTTACCACACCTAGTCGCTGTAGGGTCCAGGTCCGTTCATCGGTCGTCGGAACTGTCGCCAGGTCTTCGCCAGGGGTCACCGGTGCCGGACAATAACCCACCTACCCTAAGCCAGTTATCCAATTCCCTGGGGAACGGATGGGAAGGCGAACGCCTGGGGGTTCGCTTTCAAGAACTTGACAAGGGCACCCGGCGTAGCAGGGTACCCCCGAGAGGAATCAAACCGACTGCAGTTGGTAAGAATATGCACACAGGACTCGAAAGGAGCCCTGCATGGACACCAAAATGGTTCGTCCTGGAAGAATCGAGACCTATAGGCACATGGTTGAGTATAACCCTACACATGCGGGCGGACAGCGAGTTGGACTCTGCTGCGGCGGAGGGCAGCCACGAACCTCCATGGAGGTAGGTGGGCTGGAGGGGCTTACCGTTACGCCCTTCGAGAGCCATGAACTGGCTACCTGAGTAAGTAGGATCCTGGAATTGAGTGATCCAGGCATCCTGGCAGGATTTGACGGCCCTCTGACGAAGGGAGTCAAGGGAGGTCTGCGGATGGGAACCCACGGCGATCTGAAGTTCGGTGCAGTATTGGTGTACGGTACCGTGAATAGCCCACTTCTCCGAAGAGAAGGTGTGCCAGATGTGAATGGAGCGTTCAGGGTGGCCCTCGAACCACTCCATAAGAGCATTACACACGGCAAGCGAATGAGCTTGACCTGAGTGAACGGAAGGGTCCACCGCTCTCCTAGCCGAGCCCAGGGAGTCAGTGAACAAAACAATAGAGTCGCAATCAGGGAGGCTGACGGCCTTCCCAATTGCGATCCGGATAGCGTACAGCTCAGCGTCAGGAGCCGTCACTCGACCTGCCGCGTGTCTCGTCTGAAAGACACGCCGGCCCGACCGGTAGATATGGGCAGCAGAAACTGCCTGGAATTCCCCCTGCAGTGGTAGACTAGCGTCTGTGGCCACAGTGAGAACCCGAGGGTTGGCATTGGCACGGTCCAGGGTGCTGTTCAGATGCCTTATATGCACAGCTCTCTCGTCGCGTGAGCGAGGAGAGTCGTGGAAGGAGATCTGGGCCGCAAAGCGGTCCAGGAGACGATGACCAGGCTGAGCCACTGCAGAGCAGGGGTCAAACTGTTCGGTAAGGGATGGGAGCATGGAAACAGCTTCCATAAGGGAACCCTTGACCCGACCGACAAGGCGGTCAGACAAGAGGGAAATGGAGAGAGGGTGCGGGGGGGCACCCTTGGCGTTCGGACGATTGAGGAGGGATCGAAGAGGGTGGGTATCGGAGAGGGTGGAGAGGCGGTAGTTCGCTCTTGAGGCCAGCTTCTTCAGATGGAGGTGGACGGGGATGAGGCCAGCGAGGGCCTCGGTGCCGCCAGATGGGGAGGTGTGGAACGCACCGGTGATCCACAATGCAGCCTTGCATTGCATAGTGTTTAGGGATTTGATGAGGCCCTTGCACCGTGCCTTATCAAAATACCACAGACGGAAGCCATATGTCGCGATAGGCACGACACATGACCTGTAAAGGAGCCGCTTCTGCTTGGGGTTCAGACCGCGGGAGGAATTACCCAGCATCCCCATCGCTTTCACGGTGGAGAGAGCTTTGGTAGAGTAATGTCGAACATGTTCCTGAAAATTCAGGGCACGATCGAAGTAAAAGCCCAGATACCTCCAATAGGTCTTAGGGCGTAGAGGAGTGTCCCCCGTGAATGGACCGAAGCCCAAGTCAAGGGGGGGATTGACGTCTCCAGGCTTCCTAGAGAAGTGGAAGAGCTCGGACTTGTCATGCTCCATGACAAGCGCGAACGCCACAAAGAGATTGAAGAGAACGGTGTACGCCCCCTTGAGGGTGTCCAGGTTCTCGTCCCAGGTCTTAGCCTGGGCAACGACGGTGCCGTTGTTGACATACGACAGCAGAGTGCTCCCAGGGGAGGTAATCCGCAAGTCGAAAACCTTCATAAGAGGCGCGATATAGAGGCCAGAAAGGACGGGGGACATGGCAGAGCCCTGCCCGACGCCCACATCTGCACCTTGGGGTTCAGAGGAGAAGCCGTTCCATGTGTAAACAGTGGAACAGCCCACCAAATACGAAGCAAAGAAGGTTTGCACGTTAAGCGGGAACCCCTGCTTGGCAAGAATCGCCATGAGCATCTCATGGTTAAGAGAGGGGAAGAACTGAGCGATGTCAAAAGCAACCACGCTCGTCTTGAGACCTTTAGCCCACCCAGCGCGAACAAGGTGGGTGAGGAACAACCCGGCGTCCTCAGTGGAACGTTAGCGAATGCCTCCAAGTTGATGGGGATGAAAGATGTCATGTTTAATGGCATCAAACTGGATGCGGTTGGAAAGCATTTTCTCAACCAGTTTACCAAGCGTGTTCAGGAGGACAATTGGCCTGAACGCCTTGGGGGTAGAGTAGGAGGGCTTCCCCGGCTTCGGAATAATAACCGAAAGCGACTCCTTAAAGTTGCGTGGCCAATGCCCCACCGAAAGGCAGGCATTGGCCAAACGCAGGAACACCGTCAAGCAATCCTCATCGATGACGATGTACTTCAGATGGGACCACGTAACATGGTCCGGACCTGGAGAGGACATATTAGAACAAGAGGACAAAGCCTCCTTAAGTTCCAATGCCGAGAAGGGGGCCCACTCCCGGACTGGAAGGTCGGGGAGGGGGTCGAGGACGGACGCATCACACCGCCGATCAGCAGCGGAGTTGTACGTTGAGTGGAGGGCATCCCAGAGAGAGTCCATAGTGTGACAAGGCCGTCCGTTAAACTGGATAGCCTCGCAGGGAGGTAACTTGCGTACCTTGACCCATTCCATAAGGTTCCAAGGCCGCTTGTTAGTGGAAGCGATTTCCTCAATCTTAGAGTCGAAGAATCGGCGCTTGGCAGCTGTGCGAGCCCACCTAAATTCCCCCCAGTCACCCCGACTACGAGAGTCCTGGTACCTGGAGAAGGAGGTAGCACACGCCTTGTCCCACCAGGGACGCGTGCGGCGCATAACCCGGATTTCCTTCGAGTGGTGTGTCCACGCGTCAGAGAAGGCGTCAGCCACGGCCGAAGCCAAGGCATCCACTTGATCCGGGGATTCTGGAGAGGGATGATCGAAAAGATCAGTCACCTCACCAATAACGTGTTCCAAAAAGGCCTCCTCTTCATCAGAGCCCCTTGGTAGGACAGATTTGACAACCCCGACGTCAATGGGGGTGATGGGAAGGGCAACGGTCAGTGGAACATGATCCGAAGTGCCCTGCAGAGATATGTCCCGATAAGGAAAGGTCCTTGATGCATCGGGAGATGAGACAAACACCAGATCGATCACCGATGGGCGGAGGTCTGGGTTGTGGGAAACAAACGTCAGCCCCGGGTTGGTCGGCATAACCAAATCAAGGCCAAGATCACAGCTCATTTCCATGAGTCTATGAGCTGTCGTTCGATGATGCAGAACCTCAGGGTCCCACTCCGAAGAATGACAGTTAAAGTCCCCACTCATAAAGTCAAATGGGGGGAGGACATCGACCTTCCCATGAAGGAAGTTGATGGCGGTATGCTGATCATCTGAGTAGACGTTCAGGAAGTTAAGGGCCTTCGCATCAGTGAAGAGCGTCAGCGCCAAGATATCAGGGTGATCCACGAGGTCCCTCCTCATTGATGGCCTTAGACGTTGCAGTCGAGTGTGTACATACGCCATCACTCGGGGCAGGGATCCCTGGGTAGGGGGACGCACCACCATAAGCCAGTCAGGGTGCTTAGGTGCGCCAGTAACGTCATCCCCGTCCACGTCAGTGGTCGAGGGAGCGGTGCGGATGAACCTCCACGGAGGTTCTTGGAAAAAGAGAATGTCAAAATCATCTTTCAACTTCTCGAGCAGTGTGTCAACGTATACATAAGATTTAGCGACGTTAAACGAAAATACCCTAACGCCCTCCAGACGGTCCAGGTTGCTCCTAGACATAAGGGGGGTTATGAGGGGGGATGGGAGAGTGACGACGTCTGTTATGCACCTCTCGATAACGGGCTGTCAGCCAGGCCCGGTCGTGTTTGTGGTTCCAGAAAGCGCACTTCCTGGAATCAGCGGGATGCTCCTTCTTGCAGTTACGACAATGAGGAGGATGGGGGCACGGTTGACCGGTAGGGGTAGCAGGAACCGGAGGCGTAGCCTTCGGTTGCCCCTTACAACACAGAGCAAAGGTGTGGTAATTAGCACGAGAGTGTGCACCACCGCAGTCGGGACATGCAGGGCCATCAGCCTTGCACCAGGAGGAGGCGTGGCCCCACTTGTAACAGCGGGTACACAGCGACTCGTTGCGACGAGGGTTAGCAGAGAGTATAACGCACTGCTTGTTCCCAAACATGATCTTCTTATTCAGAAGACCGAGAGCTCGGGTGCCCCTCATGGAGTCCCATATGTCGAAAAACACCGTACATGAGTCCGACGTCTTAGAGTTGCGCACCAGTCTGGGAGGGCCCTTAAGACTGATCAGAGGAGCATGCACCGACGAGGTAAGGACCTCCTCAACGTCTGCTGGGGTACACTGAACTCCGGCAGCGGAGTTTTTGAGATACGGGACATCGACCACACGGAGGTACGACACCGAAGATGGGAGTCCAATCCAGAAGGGAGTTCCTGGAGGGGACAGACGTTCAACCAACGCCCTAAGGATCTCAATGTCCTTGGTCGTGGCGAGTTTGTTGGTGGCCATGGAATAGCCATCATACGCGAGCGTGGCACCTTCCACGATCAGAGAGCTTCTCCCAGCCTTCAGTGCCTTACAGGCCTGCTGGGTAAGAGTATGGAGACCAGTCGAGGCATTTGACTTGTCTTCATAGGAAACTAGGACCTGCTTTCGCGACGGTCCAGGGATTGTGAACGCTGGCTTTTTAGGGTGAGCATTCGACGAGGGGGATTGCTTCGCAGCCTCAGCCTGCGAATGAAGGCTAAGGAGCTGCTCTGCAGAGAGATGAGGAAAGGCCGCTTTCAATGCAGAAAACGGTTCTGCCCCAGACTTGGACGAAGCCGGTTGTTTCGCTGCAGCCGAATAAGCCTTCTGTCCTGGCTTAGGCTTCGGAGCGATCATGGAGGGAGGAAGTCCAGAGGGCCTCTCGTAGGGGACCTGAGGCTTTGTAGGAGCCTTAACAGGTCGGACAGGTGCCTTCCCCTTGGGGTCTGTGTGCGGGCGTTTGACCGGAGTCTTCTCCGGGTCCATAAGGTCGTCCTCCTCCTGCACAGGAGCTCTGCACTGGGAGGGGGCAAGGGTAGAAGGTCCCGGGGCCCTGGGGGGGGTCGCCGGGGGCCTATAAGTCACCACTGGGAGAGCAGGGAACGCCGAAGCGATCGAGTCCCTCAGGGAGAGAGAGTCACTCGCCCCTGTGTAGGTTTCATGCCACATGGGGGAGGATGCGACCGTCTGGACTATCTCAGATAGTCGAGAGGTGATGGGATGGAAGGACGGAGCGTCCTCCTGGGGAATGAGATGCGCCGTCTTCATGAAGTCGGCAACAATCTCGAGTGACCGTTGGATCGCATCGGCGTCCTCTCTGGCACTAATATTGATGCCCAGGATAGAGAGGGGGGCGGCGGTGGGCTCCTCCTGGTCGTCCTGTTCCATAGCCTCTGGGGAGGCGGGAGGAGGGGAAGACGGGGGGAGGGACGAAGCCCTGGCTTCTGCACCAGGAGCTGGGATAGGTCGAGAGGGGGTTGGGGACCCGTGTCGCGACAGAGTGCGTCCCCTCTGCTGAAGGGGAACTGTGGGGGCATAGGTATCCCTGGCACTGCTGCCATAGGGGGGGATACCCAGAGAGTAAGGGCCTGGGGTGGACCTGGGGGGGGGACCGGCTGCTGCCTCGAAGGCAGTGGCCATGTTGTCGTCGTCTGAGGAGGCCTTGCGATGAGCGCTCGTCCTCCTCCTCGAACTGCGAGTAGGCATGGGGGCTAGGGGCCCATACGGAAATCCGCGCTAGGAGCGCTCACTGTCTTGGACGTGTAGGACGTTAAGAGTGTCGACGAAGGGGTGATCACGTGATCGACAGGTGGGAGTTCCGGGAAAAGAAGCGATGATGCCTCTAGAGCCTGTTGGCTGCGAGTGTGGGGCTCCTTTGGAGACCTGCACCCATATCTTGTGCTCTTGTCCATTGTACAAGAGACATCGTGGCCTGCTGGTCTCTCTCGGCCAGCTGGTTCATTTTCTTAAACACAATCCTTCTGCATTCGCATTTAAGGCCAACACACTGCTTGCGGGAGTTGGATAACGCGGTGCGGCCCCTGCTAGCTCCCCACGTCTCTGATGTGTGTAGGAGTTAATTGCGAATTGACGCATACTCTCCCTAGGGAGGGGAGGCCAGGGGTCGCTCATTTTTCTGGTCTAGGACTTGCGCGTCCATGCGTATTTCCATGACTGTTCACCCAGACTGCCTGTCGGCGGTCTAGTTTGGCCAGGGGAGAGCCTATCTTCGTATATCCTTACATTGTAGCCTACATGTCACAGTAGATACAGGTGGACTGCGATTGCGCACCACCTTAAACATGTTGATTTAAAAAAAAAAAAAAAAAAAAAAAAAGCATGGCTTTGGGAACTGCTGCGGCAGTTTCTGAGGCTGTACATATTGCAGTCTTTACAGACTCAATTGGTTCTGCCAAGTGAGCCCTTGACCCGTCCATACACTCTGGCCAGGGACACTCCCTAGCTGTGTGTCGTCTTCTGTTGGAGTGGTTCAGGGGTCAGCCTGACCACTCCCTCACTTTCTGGTCCGTTTTGTCTTCGGCGAAATGGTCCATTCATCAAGAGGTGCATTTATTTGCCACCAACCTACGAGTTGCCACTGGACATCGTCCAGTGATATCTATCGATTCGCTGCATAAACTCAACATAGCAACTGTTCAGAAGGCCTGGAAGGTTATCTTCCAGGACTCCTCTTATTGTGGTTCTAACTTCCTTGCTCTCAAGGATAGTAAGAACAAAGTTTTACAGCTAACATACCTCCATGGAGGTTTTTTTTTTTTTTTTTTAAATCATGGCCTAAGGCCAATTTATTACGTGGTGCTTGAACACAGCCCATGGCCGGAATACAAAAAGTAGACTAGCGAGTATCTATGGAGAAAGTGGTAACTACGCCCTACCAAGCAAAAGTACCATTGCCCAAAACCAACGGTAGGAGGAGTTGCATCCTACTCCCGAGCCTGGAGGGTGAGGGGAGTGGATGCCAGAGGAGGTGAGTGGGCAGGGAGGTCCCCCAACCAGCGACCCAGTCCGGAGACCAGGCCCAGTCAGTAAGTATTAATTCACCACAAATGCCCAGCAATAGAAACCCCCAGTTACTGGTCTAGCTACTAGCCCCCAGAGTTCTTCTTACTGAGAGTCATCCCCCCAGCCATGGTCTCCCTTGCCAGAGTAATCGGCCGCACCATTTGTGTGGCTATCGGCATCTTCACCACACCTAGTCACCAAGGGGGACAACTCCATTCATAAAACTCCAAGGGTCTTCACCGGAGTTCTCTGGTGCCGGACAATAACCCCCCTACCCTAAGCCAGTTATCCAATTCCCTGAGGAATGGATGGGAAAGCTTTTTTTTTTTTTTTTTTTTTTAATTCAACATGTTTAAGGTGGTGCGCAATCGCAGTCCACCTGTATCTACTGTGACATGTAGGGTACAATGTAAAGATATACAAAGATAGGCTCTCCCCTGGCCGAACTAGACCACCGACAGGCAGTCTGGGTGAATGGCCATGGAAACACGCATGGACGCATGAATCCCAGACCAGAAAATGAGCGACTCCTAGCCTCCCCTCCCTAGGGAGAGTATGCGTCAATTCGCAATTAACTCCTACACACATCAGAGACGTGGGGAGCTAGCGGGGGCCACATCGCATTATCCAACTCCCACAGGCAGTGTGTTGGACTTAAATGCAAACACAGAAGGGTTGCACTTAAGGAAACCTACCAGTGGGTCAATAGAGACTGGCAGGCCACAGCGTCTCTTGTACAAAGGACAAGAGCACAAGATATGAGTGCGAGTCTCCAAAGGAGCCCCACACTCGCAGCCAATAGGCTCTAGAGGATGAAACCGGGAGCGATACTCGCCGGTTGCCCGCATATGGAGCCCCTTGAGGGAATAAAGCTCCTAGAGGCCCAGAGATGGGGGTCTTGAGACGTCGTGTGCCCATAGAATGCCCAGCATGTTCCCAGGCTCCCATATTGGTGTCACATCCGGCCATGTTGCGGGGAACGGATGGGAAAGCGAATGCCTGAGGGTTCGCTTTCAAGAACTTGACAAGGGCACCCGGCATGGCAGGGACACCCGAGAGGTATCAAACCGACTGCAGTTGGTAAGAATATGCATGCAAGACTCGAAAGGAGCCCCACATGGACACCAAAATGGTTCGTCCTGGAAGAATCGAGACCTATAGGCCCCAATAGGCACATGGTTGAGTATAACCCTACACATGCGGGCGGACAGTGAGTTGGACTCCGCTGCAGCAAAAGGCAGCCATGAACCTCCATGGAGGTAAGTGGGCTGGAGGGGCTTACCATTGCGCCCTTCGAGAGCCATGAACTGGCTACCCGAGTAAGTAGGATCCTGGAATCGAGTGATCCAGGCGTCCTGGCAGGATTTGACAACCCTCTGACGAAGGGAGTCAAGGGAGGTTTGCAGACGGGACTCCGCAGCGACCTGAAGTTCGGTGCAGTACTCATGTATGGCACCATGAATGGCCCACTTCTCCGAAGAGTAGGTGTGCCAGATATGAATGGAGTGTTCGGGGTGACCCTCGAACCACTCCATAAGAGCACTATACACGGCAAGCAAATGAGCCTGACCCGAGTGAATGGAGGGGTCCACCGCTCTCTTGGCAGAACCAAGGGAGTCAGTGAACAGGACAATGGAATCGCAGTCAGGAAGGCCAGTGGCCTTTCCAATTGCGATCCTGATAGTGTACAGCTCCGCATCCGGAGCCATCACCCAACCCGCCGCATGTCTCGTCTGGAAGACATGCAGGCCTGACCGGTAGATATGGGCAGCAGAAACTGCCTGGAGTTCCCCCCGCAGCGGTAGACTGGCGTCTGTGGCCACAGTGAGAACCCAGGGATCAGCATTGGCATGTTCCAAGGTGCCATTCAGATGCCTTATATGTACAGCCCTCTCGTCACGAGAACAAGGAGAGTCGTGGAAGAAGACCTGGGCCGCAAAGCGGTCCAGGAGACGGTGACCAGGCTGAGCCACTGCAGCGCAGGGGTCAAACTGCTCAGTAAGAGATGGGAGCATGGAGGCGGCTTCCATAAGGGAACCTTTGACCTGTCTGGCAAGATGGTCAGACAGGAGGGAGATGGAGAGGGGGTGCAGGGGGGCACCCTTGGTGTTCGGACGATCAAGGAGGGATCGAAGAGGATGAGTATTGGAGAGGGTGGAGAGACGGTAGTTCGCTCTTGAGGCCAACTTCTTCAGATGGAGGTGGACGAGGATGAGGCCAGCCAGGGCTTTGGCACCGCCAGAGGGGGAGGTGTGAAACGCACTGGTAATCCACAGCGCAGCCTTGCATTGCATAGTGTTCAGGGATTTGAGGAGGCCACACTGAGCCTTATCAAAATACCACAGACGGAAGCCATACGTCGCAATAGGCATGACACATGACCTGAAGAGGAGCCGCTTCTGCTTGGGGGTCAGACCACAGGAGGAGTTACCCAGCATCCCTATTGCTTTCACAGTGGAGAGGGCCTTGGTAGAATAATGTCGAACATGCTCCTGAAAAATCAGGGCATGATCGAAGTAGAAGCCCAGATACCTCCAATAGGTCTTAGGGCGTAGAGGAGTGTCCCCCGTGAATGGACCGAAGCCCAAGTCAAGGGGGGGATTGATGTCTCCAGGCTTTCTGGAGAAGTGGAAGAGCTCGGACTTGTCATGCTCCATGACAAGCGCAAACGCTACAAAAAGATTAAAGAGAACGATGTACGCCCCCTTGAGGGTATCCAAGTTCTCGTCCCAGGTCTTAGCCTGGGCAATGACGGTACCGTCATTAACGTATGACAGCAGAGTACTTCCAGGGGAAGTGATCCGCAAGTCGAAAACCTTCATGAGAGGCGTGATATAGAGGCCAGAGAGGACAGGGGACATGGCAGAGCCCTGTCCGACGCCCACGTCTGCACCCCGGGGATCAGAGGAGAAGCCGTTCCATGTGTAAACAGTGGAACGGCCCACCAGGTATGAAGCAAAAAAGGTTTGCACATTAGGTGGGAACCCCTGCTTGGCGAGAATAGCCATGAGCATCTCATGGTTAAGAGAGGGGAAAAACTGAGCGATGTCGAAAGCAACCATGCTCGTCTTGAGACCTTTAGCCCACCCAGCGTGAACTAGGTGGGTAAGGAACAACCCGGCGTCCTCAGTGGAACGTTGGCGAATGCCTCCAAGTTGATGGGGATGAAAGATGTCATGCTTAATGGTATCAAACTGGATGCGGTTGGAAATCATTTTCTCAACCAGTTTACCAAGTGTGTTCAGGAGGACAATTGGCCTGAATGCCTTGGGGGTAGAGTAGGAGGGCTTCCCCAGCTTTGGAATGATAACCGAAAGCGACTCCTTGAAACTGCGAGGCCAGTGCCCAACCGTGAGGCAGGCATTGGCCAAGCACAGGAACACCATCAAACAATCTTCATCGATGATGATGTACTTAAGGTGGGACCACGTAACATGGTCCGGCCCTGGAGAGGACGTATTAGAACAGGAGGACAGAGCCTCCTTGAGTTCCTTTTTTTTTTTTTTTTTTTTTTTATATCAACATGTTTAAGGTGGTGCGTGATCGCAGTCCACCTGTATCTACTATGACATGCAGAGTACAGAGAGTAGTTTACGAAAATAGGCTCTCCCTTGGCCGAACCAGACCGCCGACAGGCGGTCTGGGTGAACGGTCGCGGAAACACGCACGGACATGTGAATCCTAGACCAAATATATGGAGCGACCCCTTGCCTCCCCTCCCTAAGGAGAGTATGCGTCAATTCGCAATTAACTTCTACACACACCAGAGGCGTGGGAAGTTAGCAGTGGTCGCGCCACGTTATCCAACTCCCACAAGTGGTATGTTGGCCCTAAACGCGAACGCAGAAGGATTGCGTTTAAGAAAATTAACCAGCTGGTCAAGAGAGACTGGCAGGCCATGACGCCTCTTGTACAATGGACAAGAGCACAAGATATGAGTGTGGGTTTCCAGAGGAGCCCCACACTCGCAGCCAACAGGCTCTAAAGGATGGAACCGGGAGCGATACTTGCTGGTTGGAGTGTGCCCGAGGATGGCACGGTTCGCCCTTGTCACGATAGACTGAGAGGGAAAAGAAGGAAGCCAAGAACCCCCATGGAGGTATGTTGGCTGTAAAACTTTGTTCTTACTGTCCTTGAGAACAAGGAAGTTCGAACCGCAATAAGAGGAGTCCTGGAAGGTGACTTTCCAGGCCTTCTGAATGGTTGCTGCGTTGACCTTACGCAGCAAATCAATAGATGTTGCCGGACGACGTCCAGCGGCAACCCGTAGATCGGTGGCAAATACATGCACATCCTGATGAATGGACCATCTCGCTGATGATGGAACAGACCAGAAAGTGAGGGAGCGGTCAGGACAATTCCTGAACCACTCCAACAAGAGACGACACACAGCCAGGGAGTGTCCCTGGCCAGAGTGTACGGACGGGTCAAGAGCTCGCTTGGCAGATCCAATTGAGTCCGTGAAGACCACAATGTGTACAGCCTCAGAGACTGCTGCAGCAGTTCCCAAGGCCATACGAATGGCGAAAGGTTCAGCATCTGGGGCTGTAACCTTGCCAGCTGGGTGATATGAATGGCGAAAAGTTCAGCATCTGGGGCTGTAACCTTGCCAGCTGGGTGACGCATTGCACGAAGCAAACGTGTCCCCCTATAAACGTGGGCAGCAGAAACTGCCTGGAAGTCTCCAACCAGTGGCAGACTTGCATCTGTCGCTGCGTAGACAACCTGTCTATCCTCATGATACCCATGGAGGGTATCGTTGAGCAAATCCACCTGACAACCCGCAGGGTTTCCACGGAGCGAGGCGTCATACGTTTTATAAGTCCCCATAAAACCAGAGTCGAAACCCATACGTAACAATAGGCACTACACACGAGCGGTACAGAGTCCTCTTCTGAGCAGGAAGAAGACCTCGCGAAGAGTTACCAAGCATGCCCATGGCCTTGACCGTGGACAGGGACTTGGTAGCGTAATGCCGAACATGCTCTTTAAACATAAGAGCGCAATCAAAGAAAAAACCTAAGTACCTCCAATGGGTCTTAGGGTGAAGCAGAGTATCGCCAGTATGGGGGGCATACCCCAAATCCAGCAGTGGGTTGTCATCTCCCCGTTTATGGGAGAAATGAAAAACTTCAGACTTGTCGTGCTCGACGGCAAGCCCAAACGAAGTAGTCAGGCAATAGATAATCTGGTACGCCTCTTTAAGGCACACCAGATTAGGTTCCCAAGTTTTAGCTTCGGCGATGGCAAGGCCATCGTTGACGTATGAGAGAGCGAAGAGCCCTGGCCTACCCCAACGTCCGCCTGCCTGAGATCAGACTTGTGGTCCCCCCACGCATACTGTGTAGAGCGGCCAACCAAATAAGAGGCAAAAAATCTGCCCACACAGGGGTCAAAACCTTGCTTCCGTAGAATTGCCAACAACATACTGTGGTTGAGCAAAGGAAAGAACTGAGTGATGTCAAAAGCGACAATGCTAGTCTTGAGGCCCTTGGCCCACCCCGCGCAAACGATGTGGGTTAGGAGTATCCCAGCATCATCAGTGGACCTCTGACGGATACCACCGAGCTGATTCGGATGAAAAACTCCATGCTTGACTGAGTCAAACTGGAGGTGATTCGAGATTATCTTCTCAATGAGTTTACCGAAGGTGTTCAGGAGCACAATGGGCCTGAACGCCTTGGGTGTTGGGTAGGATGGCTTGCCCGGCTTCGGTATGATAACCGACAAGCTTTCCTTGAATGGGACGGCCAATGACCCACACTCATGCAGGCATTGGCTATCCCGATGAATAGCCGAAGGACTTCGGGGTCCTCAGTGATCTCCTTGAGGTGGGTCCACGTTACATGGTCCGGCCCTAGGGCGGACACGCCCGAGCATGTGCTAAGGGCGTCCATCAGCTCTAAGGCTGAAAAGTGGACCCACTCCCGAGCCGTAAGGCTTGGCAGTGGATCAAGAACAGAAATGTCCACAGCTTGGCCAGAGGCCAAGTTGTAGGTATTGTGGAGCGCATCCCAGAGATCCGGGAGTGCATGACATGGCTCTCCATTGTACTGGATAGCCTCGCAGGGTGGAAGCTTCCGCTTTTGGACCCATTCCATAAGGTCCCACAGTCGCTTGTTCGTAGAAGCAATCTCCTCGATGCGAGCATCAAAGAAGTTGTGCTTGGCGCGCTTCTTAGCACATCTAGTCATTGTGGGAACGAGTCTCACGATATCTCCCGAAAGTTTCGCAGCACTCCTGGTTCTACCAGGGTTTAGAGTAGCGAGTGATCATGATGTCCACTGCATGGGCTTCCCACGCAGTGGAGAAGGCCTCTGCCACGGCATGAACCGCAGCTTCAACCTCATCAGTAGTAGCAGGTTCCAGAAGTCTAGCTACTTCCCGGAGGTCCCGGATAATATCAGTAAGGAAGAGCGCCACCTCTTTGCCACCATCATGCGGCAGGGTTTTCCTGTGAGTCTCCACTATCGTGGGAGTGACTGGCAATGTCAGAACCAGTGGAACGTGGTCTGATGGACCCCTAAGGGAATAGTCCAACCTCGGTCTATGGGAGATAGACAGGTCTGATGGAACAAATGCAAGGTCAATGACTGAAGGTCGAAGATCCTCATTGTGTGGAATGTGAGTAGGCCCAAGCTTGACCGGAAGGGCGAGGTCTAGACCGATGTCTGTCCTGATGGAGATCAGAGACTGCGAGGTGCCTGAGTGGGAGCCATAATTAGGGTCCCAAAGCTCAGAATGGCAATTGAAATCGCCACCCATATAGACATGCTTGGGCAATGTAGCAGCCCGGACCGCTAGGAACTGAATTGCCCTGTGCTCCGAATCAGAGTAAATGTTCATGAGATTCAGTGTCTCCCCCCCAGAAAGAGGGAGAGAACCATGATGAGATCCGTCCGATAGGACAGTCTCAGAGAAGCCAACCAGTTATGGACAAATGTCATAACCCGCGGGTCAGAGCCAGGCTTCAGGGCCCGAACCATGCACAGCCACTCGGGGTGCTTGGGGGCACCAATAACGTCGTCCCCCTCAACAGAAGTTGTGGAGGGAGCAGATCTAATGAACCGCCAGGGAGGTTCCTGAATAAAGAGAACATCAAAGTGACCTTTGAGATCCTCAAGCAAAGTGTCCAATAAATCATAATTCTTGTTCAGATTTTGTTGGTACAAACGAATACTACGTAGTTCTAGAGGTCGCCTATTCATTGGCAAGCTGTAGAGTACGAGGGTTGGTGAGGGGAGATCGCCGCCAAAGATGGTTGTTACTCACCTCGCAATAGAACTTCTTGATCTTCTCGGGTTCAAACCGAGCATCAAAAAATTTACACTTTTTCGAGGTCGTATGGTGGGGACCCCAGCAGTTGAGACAACGCGGCATATGAGGATAGGGCTCATCCGCCGGTGTAGGTGGGATGGGGGGCTGCATGCTGGAATTACCCTTGCAGCGCCCACAGAGAGTTTGGTGATGTTCCTCGCGATGAGGACCACCACATGTTGGGCATTTCAAGGCCTGCGCCTTGCAGAATTGAATGGGGTGGCCCTAGTGGAAGCAATGCTTGCACAGAGACACCCCCGGAGAGGCTGTGGATGGCCTAATGGGACAGGCATATCCACCGATATGGAGCAACTTCCTCAAGAGGAGGTTCGCCCATTGACCCTTCTGAGAGTCATGAATGTTGAAGTACACTGTAGCAGTATCAGATGCCTCAGAGTTCCTCGAAATACAGGGGGTCCCGTTAACATGAAGAGATCGGAAAATGCAGTGCGCTTCATGATCTGTTCGATCTCAAACAAGGACCAGCGAGTCTCGCCAATCCTGAAGAAAGGGACGTCGATGACCTTGAGATAGGACTTCGACTGAGGAAGGCCCACTGTAAAAACAGTTCCCTGAGGGACAGCCTTCGAGATCCACGTCCTAGCGACCGCAAGGTCAGCAGGGGTGGGAACAGCGTTGGTACACAGAGCAAATCCCCCATACTCAGCAGAGGTAGACTCTACTCGAATATGAAGGCGTGAGTCCACAAAACCATGGTTAACCATGGTCTCGAGGTGGAAAGAGGAGACTTCGGGGGTAGCCTCAAAGTCAACGATCAACTGGCACCTTGAGGGGCCAGCGGTGGTCATCCTGGGCCTCTTCTTAGAGGCTTTGGACTTGGGAGGAGAGGCTTGCTCGCCCATGGTGAGAATCCTGTCCGGAGGAAGCGAAGGGAACATCTGTGCAAGCTGCACAACAGTCCCCGATGCCGTAGTTGCCTTCCCCTTTCCTTTTGGTTGGGGGACAGGCTCCTTAGCCACCGCAGAGAACGTTCTCTTGTTCCCTGGCTTGGCGGCACCTCCTTGAGTTCCAGCACCGAGAAGGGGGCCCACTCCCAGACTGGAAGGTCTGAGAGGGGGTCAAGAACAGACGTATCACACCACCGATCAGCAGCGGAGTTGTACATTGAGTGGAGGGCATCCCAGAGGGAGTCCATGCCATGACAAGGTCGTCCATTGAACTGGATGGCCTCGCAGGGAGGTAACTTGCGTGCCTTGACCCATTCCATAAGGTCCCATGGCCGTTTGTTAGTGGAAGCGATGTCTTCAATTTTAGAATCAAAGAACTGTCGTTTGGCAGCTGTACGAGCTCGCCTAAAGTCCCCCCAGTCACCACGACTATGAGAGTCCTGGTACCTGGAGAAGGAGGTAGAGCACGCCTTGTCCCACCAGGGACGAGTGCGGTGAGTAATCCGGATCTCCTTCGAGTGGTGGGTCCATGCATCGGAGAAGGCTTCAGCCACGGCCAAAGCCAAGGCATCCACTTGATCCAGGGATTCCGGAGAGGGACGATCAGACAGATCAGTCACCTCATCGATGACGTGTTCCAGAAAGGCCTCCTCTTCATTGGAGCCCTTTGGTAGGACAGATTTGACAACCCCGACGTCAACGGGGGTGATGGGAAGGGTGACAGTCAATGGAACATGATCCGAAGTACCCTGCAGAGATGTATCCCAATAAGGAAAAGTCCTTGATGCATCGGGAGATGAGAACCTCCATGGAGGTTCTTGGCTTCCTTTCTTTCCCTCTCAGTCCATCGCGACGAGAGCAAATCATGCCATTCTCGGGCATGCTCCAACTGGCAAGTACTGCTCCCAGTTTCATCCTCTAGAGCCTATTGGCTGTGAGTGTGGGGCTCCTCTGGAGACTCGCACTCACATCTTGTGCTCTTGTCCATTGTACAAGAGACGTCGTGGCCTGCCGGTCTCCCTTGACCAGCTGGTTAGTTTCCTTAAGTGTAATCCTTCTGCGTTTGCATTTAAGACCAACACACCATTTGCGGGAGTTGGATAATGCAGTGCGACCCCTGCTAGCTTCCCATGTCTCCGACATGTGTAGAAGTTAATTGCAAATTGACGCATACTCTCCCTAGGGAGGGGAGGCTAGGGGTCGCTTGCTTATCTGGTCTAGGATTTGCATGCTCGTGCATGTTTCCATGACCATTCACCTAGACCACCTGTCAGCAGTCTAGTTCGGCCAGGGGAGAGCCCATCTTCGTATACTACCCTCTTTGTAGCCTACATGTCATAGTAGATACAGGTGGACTGCGATTGTGCACCACCTTAAATATGATGATTTAAAAAAAAAAAAAAAAAGGACCATGTTACATGGTCCTACCTCAAGTACATTGTCTTTTTTTTTTTTTTTTTTTTTGAATCATGGCCTAAGGCCAATTTATTATGTGGCACTCGAACACAGCCCACAGCCGGAATACAAAAGTGTAAACTAGTGGGTATCTATGAAGAAAGAGTAGCTACGCCCTACCAAGCATAAGTACTGTTGCACAAGACCTTTTTTTTTTTTTTTTTTTTTAAATCATCATGTTTAAGGTGGTGCTCGATCGCAGTCCACCTGTATCTACTGTGACATGTAGGCTACAATGAAAGGTATACGAAGATAGGCTCTCCCCTGGCCGAACTAGACTGCCGACAGGCGATCTGGGTGAACAGTCGCGGAAACACACACGGACGCGTGAATCCTAGACCAAATATATAGAGCGACCCCTTGCCTCCCCTCCCTAAGGAGAGTATGCGTCAATTCGCAATTAACTTCTACACACGTCGGAGACGTGGGAAGCTAGCAGGGGTCGCGCCGCGTTATCCAACTCCTGCAAGCGGTATGTTGGCCTTAAACGCGAACGCAGATGGGTTGCGTTTAAGAAAACCTACCAGCTGGTCAATAGAGACCAGCAGGCCACGACGTCTCTTGTACAAAGGACAAGAGCACAAGATATGAGTGCGAGTCTCCAAAGGAGCCCCACACTCGCAGCCAACAGGCTCTAGAGGATGGAACTGGGAGCGATACTCGCCAGTTGGAGCGTGCCCGAGGATGGCACGGTTCACTCTCATCGCAATAGACTGAGAGGGAAAAGAAGGAAGCCAAGAACCCCCACGGAGGTACGTTGGCTGTACAACTCTGTTCTTACTATCCTTGAGAGCAAGGAAGTTTGAACCGCGATAAGAGGAGTCCTGGAAAGTGACTTTCCAGGCCTTCTGAATGGTTGCTACGTTGATTTTACGCAGCGAGTCAATAGATGTCGCTGGACAACGCCCATTGGCAACTCGTAAATCGGTGGCAAATACATGCACATCATGATGAATGGACCATTTCGCTGAAGACAGAACGGCCCAGAAAGTGAGGGAGCGGTCGGGACGATCCCCAAACCACTCCAACAGGAGACGACACACAGCCAGGGAGTGTCCCTGGCCAGAGTGCACGGATGGGTCAAGAGCTCGCTTGGCAGAACCAATCGAGTCCGTAAAGACCGCAATGTGTACAGCCTCAGAGACCGCCGCAGCAGTTCCCAAGGCCATACGAATGGTGAAAAGTTCAGCATCTGGGGCTGTAACCTTGCCAGCTGGGTGACGCGTTGCACGAAGCAAGCGTGTCCCCCTATAAACATGGGCAGCAGAAACTGCCTGGAAGTCCCCAACCAGTGGCAGACTTGCGTCCGTCGCTGCGTAGACAACCTGTCTATCCTCACGATACCCACGAAGGGTATCGTTGAGCAAATCCACCTGACGACCTGCAGGGTTTCCACCAAGCGAGGCATCATACATTTTATAAGTCACCTGGGCCGCAAAGCGGTCCATGAGACGAGAACCTGGCGACGCTACGAGCGCAAACGGCTCGAACGTCTCCGTCAGGTCTGGCAAGCGAGAGTTTGCCTCCATGACTGGCCCCTTGACCTTACCCGCCTGGGCGGGGGTCATGAGAGCAATTGATCTGGGGTGTGGAACACAACCCCCTATATACAGCCGCCCCATGACGGAACAAACTGGGTGATTCTCAGAAAGTGTAGCAACCCTGTGGACAGCACGGGCAGCCAGCTTCTTGAGATGAAGGTGGATGGGGATGAGGCCAGCCAAGGCTTCAGCTCCTCCGGTAGGGCTGGTGCGAAATGCACCAGTGATCCACAATGCAGCTTTGCGCTGCATAGTGTTAAGTTGCTTCAGAAGGGCCTTGTTACGGGCACCTTCATAAAACCAAAGTCGAAACCCATACGTAGCGATGGGCACTATGCATGAGCAGTACAGAGTCCTCTTCTGGGAAGGAAAAAGGCCTCGTGAAGAGTTACCAAGCATGCCCATGGCCTTGACCGTGGACAGAGACTTAGTAGCGTAATGCCGAACATGCTCTTTAAACGTAAGAGCGCGATTGAAGAAGAAACCCAAGTACCTCCAATGGGTCTTAGGGCGAAGCGGAGTATCGCCGGTATGGGGAGCATACCCCAGATCCAGCGGTGGGTTGTCATCTCCCCGTTTACGGGAGAAATGAAACACTTCAGACTTGTCGTGCTCAATGGCAAGCCCAAACGAAGTAGTTAGGCGATAGATAATCTGGTACGCCTACTTTAGACACACCAAATTAGGTTCCCAAGTTTTAGCTTGGGCGATGACAAGGCCATCGTCGACATATGAGAGCAAAGTGCTCCCAAGAGCGATTGCCTCCCTATCATAAAGTTTCATGAAGGGGGCAAGATAGAGGCCGGAGAGGACAGGAGAGAGCGAAGAGCCCTGACCGACCCCAATGTCCGCCTGCCTGAGATCAGACTTGTGGTCCCCCCACGCATATCGCGTAGAGCGGCCGACCAAATAAGAGGCAAAGAATCTACCCACACAGGGGTTGAATCCTTGCTTCCGTAAAATCGCCAACAATATAGAGTGGTTGAGTGAAGGAAAGAACTGAGCGATGTCAAAAGCGACAACGCTAGTCTTGAGGCCCTTGGCCCACCCCGCGCAAACGATGTGGGTTAGGAGTATCCCAGCATCATCAGTGGACCTCTGACGGATACCACCGAGCTGATTTGGATGAAACACTCCATGCTTGACTGAATCAAACTGGAGGCGATTCGAGATCATTTTCTCGATGAGTTTACCAAAAGTGTTCAGGAGCACGATGGGCCTGAACGCCTTGGGCGTTGAATAGGATGGCTTGCCCGGCTTCGGTATGATAACTGACAAGCTTTCCTTGAAATGGGATGGCCAATGACCCACACTCATGCAGGCATTGGCTATCCCAATGAATAGCCGAAGGACATCGGGGTTCTTGGTGATCTCCTTGAGGTGGGTCCATGTTACATGGTCCGGCCCCGGGGCGGACACACCCGAGCATGCGCTAAGGGCGTCCATCAGCTCTAAGGCTGAAAAGCGGACCCACTCCCAAGCCGTGAGGCTGGGCAGCGGATCAAGAACAGAAATATCCACAGCTCGGCCAGAAGCTGAGTTGTAGGTATTGTGAAGTGCGTCCCAGAGATCCGGGAGTGCATGACATGGCTCTCCATTGTATTGGATAGCCTCGCAGGGTGGAAGCTTCCGCTTTTGGACCCATTCCATAAGGTCCCACGGTCGCTTGTTCGTAGAAGCAATCTCCTCGATGCGAGCATCAAAGAAGTTGCGCTTGGCGCGCTTCTTAGCGCGTCTAAAGTCAGAGTAGTCATCGTGGGACCGAGTCTCACGATATCTCCCGAAAGTTTCGCGGCATTCCTGGTTCCACCAGGGTTTAGAGCGGCGAGTGATCATGATGTCTACTGCGTGGGCTTCCCACGCGGTGGAGAAGGCCTCCGCTACGGCGTAAACCGCAGCTTCAACCTCATCAGTAGTGGTAGGATCCAGAAGTCTAGCTACTTCACGGAGGTCCCGGATAATATCAGTGAGGAAGAGCGCTACCTCTTCGCCACCATCATGCGGCAGGGTTTTCCTGTGAGTCTCCACTATCGTGGGAATGACTGGAAGCGTCAGAACCAGCGGAACGTGGTCTGACGGACCTCTAAGGGAGTAATCCAACCTGGGTCTATGAGAAATAGACAGGTCTGATGGAACAAATGCCAGATCAATGACCGATGGTCGAAGATCCTCATTGTGTGGAATGTGAGTAGGCCCAGGCTCGACCGGAAGGGCGAGGTCTAGACCAATGTCTGTCCCGATGGAGATCAGAGACTGCGAGGTACCCGAGTGGGAGCCATAATTTGGGTCCCAAAGCTCAGAATGGCAATTGAAGTCGCCGCCCATATAGACATGCTTGGGCAAAGTAGCAGCCCGGTCCGCCAGGAACCGAATCGCCGTGTGCTCCGAGTCAGAGTAAACATTCATGAGATTCAGGGTCTCATTCCCCAAAAATAGGGAGAGAACCATGATGTCACGGTGATTGATGAGATCCGTCCGATAGGACGGTCTCAGAGAAGACAGCCGGTTATGGACAAATGTCATAACCCGTGGGTCAGAGCCAGGCTCCGGGGCCCGAACCATGCACAGCCACTCGGGGTGCTTGGGGGCGCCAATAACGTCGTCCCCCTCAACAGAGGTCGTGGAGGGGGCGGATCTGATGAACCGCCAGGGAGGTTCTTGAAGAAAGAGAATATCAAAGAGATCTTTGAGGTCCTCAAGTAAAGTGTCCAATAAATCATAATTTTTATTTAAGTTCTGTTGGTACACACGGAGACTTCATAATTCTAGAGGTCGCCTATTCATTGGCAAGCTGTAGAGTACGAGGGTTGATGAGGGGAGATCGCCGCCAAAGACGGTTGTTACTCACCTCGCGATAGAACTTCTTGATTTTCTCGGGTTCAAACCGAGCATCAAAAAATTTACACTTCTTCGAGGTCGTATGGTGGGGACCCCGGCAGTTGAGACAATGCGGCGTATGAGGACAGGGCTCATCCGCCGGTATGGGAGGGATGGGGGGCTGTACGTTGGAGTTACCCTTGCAGCACCCACAAAGAGTTTGGTGATGTTCCTCACAATGAGGACCACCACAGGTCGGACATTTCAAGGCCTGCGCCTTGCAGAATTGAATGGGGTGACCCCAGTGGAAGCAACGCTTACACAGAGACACCCCCGGGGAGGCTGCGGACGGCCTAATAGGACAGGCGTATCCACCGATATGGAGCGATTTCCTGAGGAGGAGGTTCACCCGCTGACCCTTCTGAGAGTCGTGAATGTTGAAGTACACCGTGGCAGTATCAGACGCCTCGGAGTTCCTCGAAATACGGGGGGGTCCCGTTAACGTGAAGAGGTCAGAAAACACTGTGCGTTTCATGATCTGTTCGATCTCGAATGAGGACCAGCAAGTCTCGCCGATCCTAAAGAAGGGGACGTCGATGACCTTGAGGTAGGACTTCGACTGAGGAAGGCCAACTGTAAATACAGTTCCCTGAGGGAGGGCCTTCGAGATCCACGTCCTGGCGACCTCAAGGTCAGCAGGGGTGGGGACAGCGTTGGTACGCAGAGCAAACCCCCATACTCAGCAGAGGTAGACTCTACTCGGATATGAAGGCGTGAATCCACAAAACCACGGTTAACCATGGTCTCGAGGTGGAAAGAGGAGACATCGGGGGTAACCTCGAAGTCAACAATCAACTGGCGCCGTGAGGGGCCAGTGGTGGTCATCCTGGGCCTCTTCTTAGAAGCCTTGGACTTAGGGGGAGAGGCTTGCTCGCCCATGGCGAGAATCCTGTCCGGAGGAAGCGAGGGGAACATTTGTGCAAGCTGCACAACGGTACCCGACGCCGTAGTAGCCTTCCCCTTCCCTTTCGGTTGGGGAGCAGGCTCCTTAGCCACCGCGGAGAACGTTCTCTTGTTCCCCGATTTGGCAGCTGAAGTAGCGGGAGCAGGGGGAGCCACCGGCTTATGCTGGTAGGTCCCTTTGCCCGCGAGAGGAGACGGTCCGACCCCAGCAGAGCGAGGACCGCTCGGAGCACCCTTCGGACCAGGCATTGGAATGTCTGGATCCTGGGGGGGAGGCCCAGCCTGGGGGGGCCAGGGAGTAACTCGAGTCCTTGGTACTGGAGGAGTACAAGGAGCAGGAGGCAGAGGAGCGGAAGCAGCGGGGGCCAGGCCCATAGATGCGCTCAGGACGGTACCAATGGTAGGCATCCCGAAGCCAAGCTCGACAGTGGACCATCCACTGTTATCGATAGCCTTGCACAACCGAATAATCGATCGCGCAAGGGGGTACACAGACTTACCTGGGAGGGTAGTCCAGTCGATATTCTCCACCATCTTGTTAAGGAAGGTGGAGATGAGGTCCAGCGAGTCCGAGGCCGCTTCGAGGTCCCCTGCAACACTTTCAGCAGTGTTCAGAAGATGGCAGGAGTACGGGGACGAGGAGCTGGAGGAGGATGGCGCAGGGCTGGGTGCGCTGGGGGTAGGGCCCCGAGGGGGAGTCAAGGGATCTTTGTCGAACCCTCCTAACTCGCCAAAATCCTCCACAGCGGGCCCAGGCGACGGCGAGGCTGCGCGTGAAGGGTTGCGTGAACCTCTCCTACTGGTGGGAGTTCGGAGAATGTCTGGCGGTCCTCTAGAACGGCTAGATTCGCGCTGACGACGGATGGGCCCTGTTGAGGACCTGCGGATGGTGTCGAGGGTGTCGGGGGACTCAGGGACTTGGCGCCCGGTCCCCCCACCGAATGGGTGTTGCGATGACATGCGGAATGGCCGCGGGTGTATTCCTAGTAAACTAGGACACCGAAACAAGCGAGTACAATGGATAAGACGATGAGGACAATTTGTTTACGCTTGTTTACTGGTGGAAGTACCAAATCAAGAAGTGTGCAACAAGATGTGAGTGCGAGTCTCCAGAGGAGCCCAATAGGCTCTAGAGGATGAAACTGGGAGCAGTACTTGCCAGTTGGAGTGTGCCCGAGAATGGCATGATTTGCTCTCGTCGTGATGGACTGAGAGGGAAAGAAAGGAAGCCAAGAACCTCCATGGAGGTATGTCGGCTGTAGAAGCTTGCTCTTACTATCCTTGAGAGCAAGGAAGTTTGAACCGCGATAGGAAGAGTCCTGGAAAATGACTTTCCAGGCCTTCTGAACCATTGCCACATTGATTTTACGCAGCGAATCAATAGATGTCCCTGGATGACGTCCAGCAGCAACTTGTAGATTGGTGGCAAATACATGCACATCGCAATGTATGGACCATTTTGCCGATGACGGAACGGACCAGAAAGTGAGGGAGCGGTCAGGACAATCCCTGAACCACTCCAACAAGAGACGACAAACAGCCAGGGAATGTTCCTGGCCAGAATGTACGGACGGGTCAAGAGCTCACTTGGCGGAACCAATCGAGTCCGTAAAGACCGCAATATGTACAGCCTCAGAAACTGCCGCAGCAGTTCCCAAAGCCATACGAATGGCAAAAAGTTCAGCATCCGGGGCTGTAACCTTGCCAGCTGGGTGACACGTCGCACGAAGCAACCATGTTCCCCTGTAAATGTGGGCAGCCGAAACTGCCTGGTGGTCCCCAACCAGCGGCAGACTTGCGTCTGTCGCTGCGTAGACAACCTGTCTATCCTCATGATACTCACAGAGGGTATCGTTGAGCAAATCCACCTGACGACCCACAGGGTTTCTACTGAGCAAGGTGTCATACGTCTTGTAGGTCACCTGAGCCGCATAGCAGTCCAGGAGATGAGAACCCGGCAACGCTTCGAGTACAAACGGCTCGAATATCTCCGTTACGTCTGGCAAACGAGAGTTTGCCTCTGTGGCTGGCCCCTTGACCTTGACCACCTGCGCAGGAGTCATGAGGGCGATCGATCTGGGGTGTGGAACACATCCTCCTACGTACTGACGCCCCATAATGGAGCAGACAGGGTGATTCTCAGAAAGTGTGGCAACCCTGTGGACAGCACGGGTAGCCAGTTTCTTGAGATGAAGATGGATGGGGATGAGGCCAGCCAAGGCCTCCGCTCCTCTGGTAGGGCTGGTGCGGAATGCACCAGTGATCCACAATGCAGCCTTGTGCTGCATAGTGTTGAGTTGTTTCAGGAGGGCCTTGTTATGGGCACCCTCATAAAACCACAAATAAAACCCATATGTAGCAATAGGCACTACACATGAGCGATAAAGGGTCCTCTTCTAAGCAGGAAGAAGACCTCATGAAGAGTTACCAAGCATGCCCATGGCCTTGACTGTGGACAAAGACTTGGTAGCTTAATGCCGAACATGCTCTTTAAACGTAAGAGTGTGATCGAAGAAAAAACCCCAAGTACCTCCAATGGGTCTTAGGGCGTAGTGGAGTATTGCCGGTATGGGGAGCATACCCCAAATCCAGCAGTGGGTTGTCATCTCCCCGTTTACAGGAGAAATGAAACACTTCAGACTTGTCATGCTCGACGGCAAGCCCAAACGAAGTAGTCAAGCAATATATAATCTGGTATGCCTGCTTAAGGCATACCAAATTAGGTTCCCAAGTTTTTGCTTGGGTGATGGCCAGGCCATCGTCGACATATGAGAGCAAGGTACTCCCAAGAGCGATCGCCTCCCTATCATAAAGCTTCATGAAGGGGGCAAGATAGAGGCCGGAGAGGACAGGGGAGAGCGAAGAGCCCTGACCTACCCCAACATCTGCCTGTCTGAGATCAGACTTATGGTCTCCCCATGCATACTGCGTAGAGCGGCCAACTAGATAAGAGGCAAAGAATCTACCCACACAGGGGTTGAATCCTTGCTTCTGTAAAATAGCCAACAACATACTGTGGTTGAGCGAAGGAAAGAACTGAGCGATGTCAAATGCGACAATGCTAGTCTTGAGGCCCTTGGCCCACCCCGCGCAAATGATGTGGGTTAGGAGCATCCCAGCATCATCAGTGGACCTCTGACGGATACCACCGAGCTGATTGGGATGAAATACTCCATGTTTGACAGAGTCAAACTGGAGGCGATTCGAGATCATTTTCTCGATGAGCTTACCAAAGGTGTTCAGGAGCACAATGGGCCTGAACACCTTGGGCGTTCCCGCATACAGAGCCTCTTGAGGGAATAAAGCTCCTAGAGGCCCAGAGATGGGGGTCTTGAGATGTCATATGCCTGTAGAATGCCCAGCATGTTCCCAGGCTCCCATATTGGTATCGCATCCGGCCATGTTGCGGGGACTTTGCCCCTCCCTCCTAAGAGGTAAAGCCTTTAGCTTGGGCGAACACCCCGCTACTGAGAGAGCATGGTATTCCTGAGGACTGGCCTGCCGTTCGCTTGAGGCATCCTTCCTATATGGTGCACGCATGGGATCTCACTGCTTGACTGCACATGCCACCACCCCAAAACCAGACCTCTCGCGTGGTAACAACTCAAATGGGTACACCCCGATCTTCACGGGGACCCACCAACAGAGGATTTTGACCTCTCGAGCCGGGCCGCTCCTTCTCAGTAACCAGGCGGCTTTTTTCAGCGCGCTCCCAGTAAACGGCCTGCTACAATCCACTAGTTGGGCAGGCAGAGGCCACAAAGGTGTACCTCCAAGGCACGACCCCTGGACTAGCTTCCCGTTCCCCCGCAGCCGCTTTTGCTATGCCCTACCCCCAGAGGAGGCCACATCGCTCCTTGACTTGTTACCACCACCATCACTTTTTCCACTTCCTTTCCCCATCGCACCTTTTATCTCCTGGGCTCTCTCTCATGGGCCTGGGTCTTTTCTGAGCCTTCGCTGGCTGTAGGGGGGCGGTCCATGTGGCAACGTTACTTGGTCAATGGGCGGTGCGCCCTTGGTAAAGGCGATTAAAGGTGGGTATATCCCCACCATTCATCTGACTGACGCCTATACGCACAGATCGACGAGGCGGCCCCTTGGTAAAGGGTCTTAAAGGCTGGGATACTGGCCACCTCGCTCGCTTGCACTCACTGGGTCGCCAGTGGTGGTGGCCCTTCTATTAATCCAATGGAGTTGTAGTCCCGTATAGGGTTTGCATGGCGGTTTTAACCCCTGCTGCAGCTCAAGTCCAGCTAGCATCTCGAGGCTGGGTTATCCTGGCTGACAATGGACGTCCGGGCCTACCCCTAATCGTGCTTGCACGTCGGTGGGGAGTGTGCTGAAAAAAGCCACCCCATCGCACCCAAAAGGGACCGAAAGGATAAGGGACGGTAACAGGGGGTATGGAGGTGAAAACAAGCCAACCGAAAGGACAGGCCACCCCCCACCAGTGTTGCCATGCCTTCGGGAACCCCTCTGGGGGTAGCGCCTGGTCGTTAGTAGGGATACGCCAAACTCCAGGACACCGGGCGGGTGCGGATTGACACAGAGAAACTCGGGTTGATTGGCACTCGTCCCGCAGATTGCTTAGTAACCCATTCTGCGGGTTGCTTATGTGATCCAATGTGAACACCACCCTGGTAGCGCCCCCTGCGAGACGGAGATCCCCGCCAGTATTAGCACGTGGATCCGTGCCCAAAGACAAGTCACCTCCTCTGGGGGTAGGGCATAGCGAAAGTGGCTGCAGGGGAACGGGAAGCTAGTCCAGGGGTTGTGCCTTGGAGGTACGCCTTCGTAGCCTCTGCCTGCCCAACTAGTGGACCGTAGCGGGCTGTTTACTGGGAGCGCGCTGGAAAAAGCTGCCCAGTTACCGAGAAGGAGCGGCCCGGCTCGAGAGGTCTAGATCCTCCGTCGATGGGTCTCCGCCAACAACGGAGTGTAACCGTTTAAGTTGATACCACGTAAGTAGTCTGGATTTGGGGTGGCAATGTATGCAGTCATGCGGTGAGATCCCGTCCATGCACCGCATAGGAAGGATGCCTCAAGTGAATGGCGGGCCGGTCCTCAGGGATACCGTGCTCTCTCAGTAGCGGGGTGTCTGCCCAAGCTAAAGGCTTTACCTCTTAGGAGGGAGGGGCAAAGTCTCCGCAACATGGCCGGATGTGACACCAATATGGGAGCCTGGGAACATGCTGGGCGTTCTACAGGCACATATCGTCTCAAGACCCCCGTCTCTGGGCTGCTAGGAGTTTGCCTGCAAGGGACTCCGTGTATGGGTCCTCTAGAGCCCGTTGGCTGCGAGTATGGGGCTCCTCTGGAAACCCGCACTCATATCTTGTGCTCTTGTCCATTGTACAAGAGGCGTCATGGCCTGCCGGTCTCTCTTGACCAGCTGGTTAATTTTCTTAAACGTAATCCTTCTGCATTCGCGTTTAGGGCCAACATACTGCTTGCGGGAGTTGGATAACGTGGCGCGACCCCTGCTAGCTTCCCACATCTCTGGCATGTGTAGAAGTTAATTGCGAATTGACACATACTCTCCTTAGGGAGAGGAGGCAAGGGGTCGCTCCGCATATCTGGTCTAGGATTCATGCATCCATGCGTGTCTCCGCGACCGTTCACCCAGACCGCCTGTCGGCGGTCTAGTTCAGCCAGGGGAGAGCCTATCTTCGTAAACTACTCTCTGTACTCTGCATGTCATAGTAGATACAGGTGGACTGCGATTGCGCACCACCTTAAACATGTTGATTTAAAAAAAAAAAAAAAAACCCCCAGAGGAGGCGACTTGTCTTTGGGCGCAGATCTGCGTGCTAATACTGGTGGGGATCTCTGTCTTGCAGGGGGCGCTACCAGGGTGGTGTTCACATTGGATTACCTAAGCAACCTGCGGAACGGATTACTTAAGCATTCTGCGGAACAGGCGCCAATCAACCCGAGTTTCCCCGAGTCAACCCAAACCCGCCTGTGCCCTGGAGTTTGGCATATCCCTACTAACGACCAGGTGCTACCCCCAGAGGGGTTTCCAAAGGCATGGCAACACTGGTGGGGGGACCAAAGCCCAGGTCAAGGGGGGAATTGATGTCTCCAGGTTTCCTGGAGAAGTGGAAAAGCTTGGACTTGTTATGCTCCATGACAAGTGCAAATGCTACAAAGAGATTGAAGAGAACAATATACACCCCCTTGAGAGTGTCCAAGTTCTCATCCCAGGTCTTAGCCTGGGTGATGATGGTACCATCATTGACATATGACAACAGAGTACTCCCAGGAGAAGTAATCCGTAAGTCAAAGACCTTCATAAGAGGGGCAATATAGAGGCCAGAGAGGACCAGGGACAGGGCAGAGCCCTGTCCGATGCCCACATCTGCACCCCAGAGCTCAGAGGAGAAGCCGTTCCATGTATAAACAGTAGAATGGCCCACCAAATATGAAGCAAAGAAGGTCCTCACATTAAGTGGGAACCCCTGCTTGGTGAGTATGGCCATGAGCATCTCATGGTTCACAGAGGGAAAGAACAATGTCAGAAGCAACCATGCTTGTCTTGAGACCTTTAGCCCACATTGCTTCTTTTCCCGGAACTCCCACCTGTCGATCACGTGATCACCCCTTCATCGACACTCTTAACGTCCTACATGTCCAAGACAGTGAGCGCTCTTAGCACGGATTTCCGTACGGGCCCCTAGCCCCCATGCCTACTCGCAGTTCGAGGAGGAGGATGAGCGCCCATCACGAGGCCTCCTCAGACGACGACGACATGGCCACTGCCTTCGAGGCAGCAGCCAGTCCCCCCCCCCAGGTCCACCCCAGGCCCTTACTCTCTGGGTATCCCCCCCTACGGTAGCAGTACCAGGGATACCTATGCCCCCACAGTTCCCCTTCAGCAGAGGGGATGCACTCCATCGCGACATGGGTCCCCAACCCCCTCTCGACCTATCCCAGCTCCTGGTGCAGAAGCTAGAGCTTCATCCCTCCCCCCATCTTCCTCTCCTCCCGCCTCTCCGGAGGACATGGAACAGGACAACCAGGAGGAGCCTACCGCCACCCCCCTCTCTATCCTGGGCATTAATATTAGTGCCAGAGAGGATGCTGATGCGATCCAACGGTTGCTCGAGATTGTGGCCGACTTCATGAAGACAGCACATCTCATCCCTCAGGAGGACGCTCTGTCCTTCCATCCCATCGCCTCTCAACTATCCGAGATAGTCCAGACGGTCGCATCCTCCCCCATGTGGCATGAAACCTACACAGGGGCGAGTGACTCTCTCTCCCTGAGGGACTCAATCGCTTCGGCATTTCCTGCTCTCCCAGTGGTGACTTATAGGCCCCCGGCTACCCCCCCCAGGGTACCAGGACCTTCTATCCTTGCCCCCCCCCAGTGCAGAGCTTCTGTGCAGGAGGAGGACGATCTTATGGATCCAGAGAAGACTCCGGTCAAACGCCCGTGCATGGACCCCAAGGGAAAGGCGCCTGTCCGACCTGTTAAGGCCCCTACAAAGCCTCAGGTCCCCTACGAGAGGCCCTCTGGACCTCCTCCCTCTATTATCGCTTCGAAGCCCAAGCCAGGACAGAAGGCTTACTCGGCTGCAGTGAAACAACTGGCGTCATCCAAACCTGAGGTAGAACCGCTCTCTGCGTTGAAAGCGGCCTTCCCCCATCTCTCTGCAGAGCAGCTCCTCAGTTTTCATTTGCAAGCTGAGGGTGCAAAGCAATCTCCCTCGTCAAATGCTTGCCCTAAGAAGCCAGTGTTCATGATTCCTGGGCCATCGCGAAAGCAGGTCCTAGTTTCCTATGAAGACAAGTCGAATGCCTTGGCTGGTCTCCATACTCTTACCCAGCAGGCTTGTAAGGCGTTGAAGGCTGGGAGAAGCTCTCTGATCGTGGAAGGTGCCACGCTCGCGTACAATGGCTACTCCATGGCCACCAACAAACTCGCCATGACCAAGGATATTGAGATCCTTAGGGCATTGGTTGAACGTCTGTCCCCTCCAGGAGCCCCCTTCTGGATTGGACTCCCATCTTCGGTGTTGTACCTCCGTGTGGTCAACGTCCCGTATCTCAAGAACTCTGCCGCCGGAGTTCAGTGTACCCCAGCAGACGTCGAGGAGGTTCTTACCTCGTCGGTGCATGCTTCTCTTATCAGCCTTAAGGGTCCCCCTAGGCTGGTGCGCAACTCCAAGACATCTGACTCATGTATGGCATTCTTTGACATCTGGGACTCCATGAGGGGTACCCGAGCCCTCGGTCTTCTAAATAAGAAGATCATGTTTGGGAACAAGCAGTGCATTATACTCTCTGCTAACCCTCGCTGCAACAAGTCGTTGTGCACCTGCTGCTACAAGTGGGGCCATGCCTCCTCCTGGTGCAAGGCCGATGGCCCTGCATGTCCCGACTGTGGTGGGGCGCACTCTCGTGCTAACCACTGCACTTTTGCACTGTGTTGTAAGGCGCAACTGAAGGCTATGCCTCCAGTTCCTGCTACCCCTTCTGGTCAACTGTGCCCCCATCCTCCTCATTGTTGTAACTGCAAGAAGGAGCATCCCACTGATTCCAGGAAGTGTGCTTTCTGGAACCACAAACATGACCGGGCCTGGCTGACAGCCCGTTATTGAGAGGTGCGTGACAGACGTCGTCGCTCTCCCATCCCCCCTCATAACCCCCCTTATGTCTAGGAACAACCTGGACCGTCTGGAGGGCATTAGGGTATTTTCGTTTAACGTCGCTAAATCTTATGTATACGTTGACACTCTGCTCGAGAAGTTGAAAGATGATTTTGACATTCTCTTTTTCCAAGAACCTCCGTGGAGGTTCATCTGCACCGCTCCCTTGACCACTGACATGAAAGGGGATGACGTTACTGGTGCACCTAAGCACCCTGACTGGCTCATGGTGGTGCGTCCCCCTACCCAGGGATCCCTGCCCCAAGTGATGGCATATGTACACACTCGGCTGCAACGTCTAAGGCCATCAATGAGGAGGGACTTCGTGGATCACCCTGATATCTTGGCGCTGACGCTCTTCACTGATGCGAAGGCCCTTAATTTCCTGAACATCTACTCAGATAATCAGCATACTGCCTTCATGGGAAGGTTGATGCTCTTCCCCCATTCGACTTTATGAGTGGGGACTTTAACTGTCATTCTTCGGAGTGGGACCCTGAGGTTCTGCATCATCGAATGACAGCTCATAGACTCATGGAAATGAGTTGCGATCTTGGCCTCGATTTGGTTATGCCAACCAACCCGGGTCCGACGTTTATTTCTCACAACCCAGATCTCCGCCCATCGGTGATCGATCTGGTGTTTGTCTCATCTCCCGATGCATCAAGGACCTTTCCTTATTGGGATGTATCTCTGTAGGGTACTTCGGATCATGTTCCAATGACCGTCACCCTTCCCATCACCCCTGTCAACATCGGAGTTGTCAAGTCTGTCCTACCAAAGGGCTCCGACAAAGAGGAGGCCTTTCTGGAACATGTCATTGATGAGGTGACTGATCTTTCTGGTCGTCCCTCTCCGGAATCCCCGGATCAAGTGGATGCCCTGGCTTTGGCTGTGGCGGAAGCCTTCTCCAACGCGTGGACACTCCACTCGAAGGAAATCCGGATTACTAGCCACACTCATCCCTGGTGGGACAAGGTGTGCTCTACCTCCTTCTCCAGGTACCAAGACTCTTGTAGTCGTGGTGACTGGGGGGACTTCAGGCGGGCTCGCACAGCTGCCAAATGATAATTCTTCGATTCTAAGATTGAGGAGATTGCCTCCACTAACAAGCGGCCATGGAACCTCATGGAATGGGTCAAGGCACGCAAGTTACCTCCCTGTGAGGCTATCCAGTTTAATGGACGGCCTTGTCATGGTATGGACTCCCTCTGGGATGCCCTCCACTCAACGTACAACTCTGCTGCTGATTGGCGGTGTGATATGTCTGTCCTCGACCCCCTCCCGGACCTTCCAGTCTGGGAGTGGGCCCCCTTCTTAGTGCTGGAACTCAAGGAGGCTCTGTCCTCCTGTTCTAATACGTCCTCTCCAGGGCTGGACCATGTTACGTGGTCCCACCTTAAGTACATCGTCATCGATGAAGATTGTTTGATGGTGTTCCTGTGCTTGGCCAATGCCTGCCTCACGGTTGGGCACTGGCCTCGCAGTTTCAAGGAGTCGCTTTCAGTTATCATTCCAAAGCTGGGGAAGCCCTCCTACTCTACCCCCAAGGCGTTCAGGCCAATTGTCCTCCTGAACACGCTTGGTAAACTGGTTGAGAAAATGATTTCCAACCGCATCCAGTTTGATGCCATTAAGCATGACACCTTTCATTCCCATCAACTTGGAGGCATTTGCCAACGTTCCACTGAGGATGCCGGGTTGTTCCTTACCCACCTAGTTCATGCTGGGTGGGCTAAAGGTCTCAAGACAAGCGTGGTTGCTTTCGACATCGCTCAGTTCTTCCCCTCTCTTAACCATGAGATGCTCATGGCTATTCTCGCCAAGCAGGGGTTCCCACCTAATGTGCAAACCTTTTTTGCTTCATACCTGGTGGGCCGTTCCACTGTTTACACATGGAACGGCTTCTCCTCTGATCCCCGGGGTGCAGACGTGGGCGTCGGACAGGGCTCTGCCATGTCCCCTGTCCTCTCTGGCCTCTATATCGCGCCTCTCATGAAGGTTTTCGACTTGCGGATCACTTCCCCTGGAAGTACTCTGCTGTCATACGTCAATGACGGTACCGTCATTGCCCAGGCTAAGACCTGGGACGAGAACTTGGATACTCTCAAGGGGGCATATATTGTTCTCTTCAATCTCTTTGTAGCATTTGCACTTGTCATGGAGCATAACAAGTCCAAGCTTTTCCACTTCTCCAGAAAGCCTGGAGACGTCAATCCCCCCCTTGACTTGGGCTTCAGTCCATTCACAGGGGACACCCCCCTCCGCCCTAAGACCTATTGGAGGTACCTGGGCTTCTACTTCGATCGTGCCCTGAATTTTCAGGAACATGTTTGACATTATTCTACCAAGGCCCTCTCCACTGTGAAAGCAATGGGGATGCTGGGTAACTCCTCCCGCGGTCTGACCCCCAAGCAGAAGCGGCTCCTCTTCAGGTCATGTGTCATGCCTATCGCAACATATGGCTTCCGTCTGTGGTACTTTGATAAGGCTTGGTGTAAGGGCCTCCTCAAATCCCTGAACACTATGCAACGCAAGGCTGTGTTGTGGATCACCGGTGTGTTCCGCACCTCTCCCTCTGGTGGTGCCGAAGCCCTCACTGGTCTCATCCCCGTCCACCTCCATCTGAAGAAGTTGGCCTCAAGAGCGAACTACCGTCTCTCCACCCTCTCCGATACTCATCCTCTCTAATCCCTCCTCGATCGTCCGAACACCAAGGGTACCCCCCCGCACCCCCTCTCCATCTCCCTCCTGTCTGACCATCTTGCCAGACAGGTCAAAGGTTCCCTTATGGAAGCCGCCTCCATGCTCCCATCTCTTACTGAGCAGTTTGACCCCTGCGCTGCAGTGGCTCAGCCTGGTCACCGTCTCCTGGACCGCTTTGCGGCCCAGGTCTTCTTCCACGACTCTCCTTGTTCTCGTGACGAGAGGGCTGTACATATAAGGCATCTGAATGGCACCTTGGAACATGCCAATGCTGATCCCTGGGTTCTCACTGTGGCCACAGATGCCAGTCTACCGCTGCGGGGGGAACTCCAGGCAGTTTCTGCTGCCCATATCTACCGGTCAGGCCTGCGTGTCTTCCAGACGAGACATGCGGCGGGTCGGGTGATGGCTCCAGATGTGGAGCTGTATGCTATCCGGATCGCGATTGGAAAGGCCACCGGCCTTCCTGACTGCGATTCCATTGTCTTGTTCACCGACTCCCTTGGTTCTGCCAAGAGAGTGGTGGACCCCTCCATTCACTCGGGTCAGGCTCATTCGCTTGCCGTGTGTAGTGCTCTTATGGAGTGGTTCGAGGGTCACCCCGAATGCTCCATTCACATCTGGCACACCTACTCTTCGGAGAAGTGGGCCATTCATGGTACCATACACCAGTACTGCACCGAACTTCAGGTCGCTGCGGGTTCCCATCCACAAACCTCCCTTGACTCCCTTCGTCAGAGGGTTGTCAAATCCTGCCAGGATTCCTGGGTCACTCAATTCCAGGATCCTACTTACTTGGGTAGCCAGTTCATGGCTCTCGAAGGGCGCAACGGTAAGCCCCTCCAGCCCACTTACCTCCATGGAGGTTCGTGGCTGCCTTTTGCTGCAGCAGAGCCCAACTCACTGTCCGCCTGCATGTGTAGGGTTATACTCAACCATGTGCCTATCGGGGCCTATAGGTCTTGGTTCTTCCAGGATGAACCATTTTGGTGTCTATGCGGGGCTCCCTTCGAGTCCTGTGTGCATATTCTTACCAACTGTAGTCGGTTTGACACCTCACGGGGGTACCCTGCCATGCCGGGTGCCCTTGTCAAGTTCTTGAAAGCAAACCCTCAGGCGTTTGCTTTCCCATCCATTCCCTAGGGAATTGGATAACTGGCTCAGGGTAGGTGGGTTATTGTCCGGCACTGGAGGCCCCTGGCAAAGACTGGGTGACTGTTTCGATGACCGATGAACGGACCTGGACCCTACAGCAACTAGGTGTGGTGAAGATGCCGATAGCCACAAAAATGGTGCGGTCAATTACTCTGGCAAGGGTGACCATGGCTGGGGGACTGGGTCTTAGTAAAAGGGAGTTGGGGCCTAGCTGGGCTAGTAACTGGGTACGTCTCCACCGCCGGGCATTTACAGTGAATTAACACCTACTGACCGGGCCTGGTCTTTGGACTGGGTCGCTGGTTGGGGGACCTCCCTGCCCACTCACCTCCTCTGGCGTCTACTCCCCTTGCCCTCTAGGCTTGGGAGTAGGATGCAATCCCTCCTACCGTTGGTTTTGGGCAACGGTACTTTTGCTTGGTAGGGCGTAGTTACCACTTCTCCGTAGATACCCACTAGAGTACTCATTTGTATTCCGGCTGCGGGCTGTGTTTGAGTGCCGCGTAATAAATCGGCCTTAGGCCATGATTCAAAAAAAAAAAAAAAAAAAGATCCACAATGCAGCCTTTTGCTGCATAGTGTTAAGTTGTTTCAGAAGGGCCTTGTTGCAGGCACCTTCATAAAACCAGAGTTGGAACCCATACGTAGTGATAGGAACTACGCACGAGCAATAAAGAGTCCTCTTCTGAGCAGGAAGAAGGCCTCGAGAAGAGTTACCGAGCATGCCCATGGCCTTAACTGTGGACAAAGACTTGGTAGCTGTTTACTGACTCCCTTTTTTTTTTTTTTTTTTTTTAAATCAACATGTTTAAGGTGGTGCGCAATTGCAGTCCACCTGTATCTACTGTGACATGTAGGCTACACTAGTGATGGTAATCGAAGATTGGCTCTCCCCTGGCTGAACTAGACCGCCGACAGGCAGTTTGGGTGAACGGTCACGGAAACATGCACGAACGCGCGAGTCCTAGACCAGATATGTAGAGCGACCCCTTGCCTCCCCTCCCTAAGGAGAGTATGTGTCAATTCGCAATTAACTTCTACACACGCCAGAGACGTGGGAAGCTAGCAGGGGTCACGCTGCGTTATCCAACTCCCACAAGCGGTGTGTTGGCCTTAAACGCGAACGCAGAAGGATTGCGCTTAAGAAAATTAACCAGCTGGCCGAGAGAGACCAGCAGGCCATGACGTCTCTTGTACAATGGACAAGAGCACAAGATATGGGTGCGGGTCTCCAGAGGAGCCCCACACTCGCAGCCAACAGGCTCTAGAGGATGGAACTGGGAGCGATACTCGCCGGTTGGAGCGTGCCCGAGGATGGCACGGTTTGCTCTCATTGCAACAGACTGAGAGGGAAAAGAAGGAAGCCAAGAACCCCCATGGAGGTACGTTGGCTGTAAAACTTTGTTCTTACTATCCTTGAGAGCAAGGAAGTTAGAACCGCGATAAGAGGAGTCCTGGAAAGTGACTTTCCAGGCCTTCTGGATGGTTGCTACGTTGATTTTATGCAGCGAATCAATAGATGTCGCTGGACGACGTCCAGTGGCAACCTGTAGATCGGTGGCAAATACATGCACATCCTGATGAATGGACCATCTCGCTGATGATGGAACGGACCAGAAAGTGAGGGAGTGGTCAGGACGATTCCTGAACCACTCCAACAAGAGACGACATACAGCCAGGGAGTGTCCCTGGCCAGAGTGTACGGATGGGTCAAGAGCTCGCTTGGCAGAACCAATCGAGTCCGTGAAGACCGCAATGTGTACAGCCTCAGAGACTGCCGCAGCAGTTCCCAAAGCCATACGAATGGCGAAAAGTTCAACATCTGGGGCTGTAACCTTGCCAGCTGGGTGATGCATTGCATGAAGCAAACATGTCCCCCTATAAATGTGGGCAGCAGAAACTGCCTGGAAGTCTCCAACCAGTGGCAGACTTGCATCCGTCGCTGCGTAGACAACCTATCTATCCTCACGATACCCATGAAGGGTATCGTTGAGCAAATCCACCTGACGACCTGCAGGGTTTCCACCGAGTGAGGCATCATACATTTTATAAGTCACCTGGGCTGCGAAGTGGTCCAGGAGATGAGAACCCAGTGATGCTTTGAGCGCAAATGGCTCGAACGTCTCCGTTAAGTCTGGCAAGCGAGAGTTTGCCTCTATGACTGGGCCCTTGACCTTGCCCGCCTGGGCGGGGGTCATGAGAGCAATCAATCTGGGGTGTGGAACACAACCCCCTATATACTGATGCCCCATAACGGAGCAAACAGGGTGGTTCTCAGAAAGTGTGGCAACCCTGTGGACGGCATGGGTAGCCAGCTTCTTGAGATGAAGATGGATGGGGATGAGGCCAGCCAAGGCCTCAGCTACTCCGGTGGGGCTGGTGCAGAATGCACCAGTGATCCACAACGTAGCTTTACGCTGCATAGTGTTAAGTTGTTTCAGAAGGGCCTTGTTGGTTATCATACCAAAACCGGGCAAGCCATCCTATTCAACGCCCAAGGCGTTCAGGCCCATTGTGCTCCTGAACACCTTTGGTAAGCTCATCGAGAAGATGATCTCGAATCGCCTCCAGTTTGACTCGGTCAAGCATGGAGTTTTTCATCCAAATCAGCTCAGTGGTATCTGTCAGAGGTCCACTGATGATGCTGGGATGCTCCTAACCCACATCATTCGCGCGGGGTGGGCCAGGGGCCTCAAGACTAGCGTTGTCGCTTTTGACATCGCTCAGTTCTTTCCTTCGCTCAACCACAATATGTTGTTGGCTATTCTGCAGAAGCAAGGATTTGACCCCTGTGTGGGGAGATTCTTTGCTTCTTATTTAGTTGGCTGCTCTACGTAGTACACGTGGGGAGACCATAAGTCTGATTTCAGACAGGCAGACGTTGGGGTAGGTCAGGGCTCTTCGCTCTCTCCTGTCCTCTCCGGCCTCTATCTTGCCCCCTTCATGAAACTTTATGATAGGGAGGCAATCGCTCTTGGGAGCACTTTGCTCTCATACGTCAACGATGGCCTTGCCATTGCCTAAGCTAAAACTTGGGAACCTAACCTGGTGTGCCTCAAGCAGGCGTACCAGATTATTTATCACCTGACTACTTTGTTTGGGCTTGCCGTCGAGCATGACAAGTCTGAAGTTTTTCATTTCTCCCGTAAATGGGGAGATGACAACCCACTACTGGATTTGGGGTATGCTCCCCATACCGGCGATACTCCGCTTCGCCCTAAGACCTATTGGAGGTACTTAGGTTTCTTTTTCGATCGTGCTCTTACTTTTAAAGAGCATGTTCGGCATTACGCTACTAAGTCCCTGTCCATGGTCAAGGCCATGGGCATGTGTGGTAACTCTTCGCAAGGCCTTCTTCCTGTTCAGAAGAGGACTCTGTACCACTCATGTGTAGTACCTCTTGCTACGTATGGATTTCGACTCTGGTTCTATGAAGGTGCCCATAACAAGCTTTCCTTGAAGTGGGATGGCCAATAACCCACACGCATGCAGGCATTCCCTATCCCGATGAACAGCCGAAGGACATCGGGGTCCTCAGCGATCTCCTTGAGGTGGGTCCATGTTACATGGTCCGGCCCTGGGGCGGACACACCCGAGCATTTGCTGAGGGCGTCCATCAGCTCTAAGGCTGAGAAATGGACCCACTCCCTAGCCGGAAGGCTTGGCAATGGATCAAGAACAGAAATATCCATGGCTTGGCCAGAAGCCGAGTTGTAGGTATTGTGGAGTGCGTCCCAGAGATCCGGGAGTGCATCACATGGCTCTCCATTGTACTGGATAGCCTTGCAGGGTGGAAGCTTCCGCTTTTGGACCCACTCCATAAGGACCCATGGTCGCTTGTTCATAGAAGCAATCTCCTCGATGCGAGCATCAAAGAAGTTGCATTTGGCGCACTTCTTAGCATGTCTAAAATTAGAGTAGTCATCGTGAGAACGAGTCTCACGATATCTCCCGAAGGTTTTGTGGTATTCCTGGTTCCACCAGGGTTTAGAGTGGCGAGTGATCATGATGTCCACGGCGTGGGCTTCCCACGCCGTGGAGAAGGCCTCTGCCACAGCATGAACTGCAGCTTCAACCTCATCAGTGGTGGTAGGTTCCGGAAGTCTAGCTACTTCATAGAGGTCCCGAATAACATCAGTGAGGAAGAGCACTACCTCTTTGCCACCATCATGTGGCAGGGTTTTCCTGTGAGTCTCCACTATCGTGGGAATGACTGGAAGCATCAGGACCAGTGGAACGTGGTCTGATGGACCCCTAAGGGAGTAATCCAACCTGGGCCTATGGGAGATAGACAGGTTGGATGGAACAAATGCCAGATCAATGACCGACAGTCAGAGATCCTCATTGTGTGGAATATGAGTAGGCCCAGGCTTGACCGGAAGGGCGAGATCTAGACCGATATCTGTCCCAATGGAGATCAGAGACTGCGAGGTGCCTGAGTGGGAGCCGTAGTTAGGGTCCCACAGCTCAGAGTGGCAATTAAAATCACTGCCCATGTAGATATGCTTGGGCAAAGTAGCGGACCGGTCCAAAAGAAACCAAATCGCAGTGTGCTCCGAATCGGAGTAGACGTTCATGAGGTTCAGGGTATTGCCCCCTAAGAAAAGGGAGAGGACCATGATGTCACAGTGATTAATGAGATCCATCCGATAGGACGGTCTCAGAGAAGCCAACCGGTTATGGACAAATGTCATAACCTGTGGGTCAGAGCCAGGCTCTGGGGCCTGAACCATACACAGCCTCACTGACTCCCTTGGCTTAGCTAAGAGAGCGGTGGACCCCTCCGTTCACTCTGGTCAGGCTCATTTGCTTGCCATGTGCAATGCTCTTATGGAGTGGTTTGGGGGTCACCCCAAACACTCCCTTCACATCTGGCACACCTACTCTTCTGAGAAGTGGGCCATTCATGGTACTGTACATCAGTATTGTACCAAGCTTCAGGTCTCTGTGGGTTCCCATCTGCAAACCTCCCTTGACTCCCTTTGTCAGAGGGTTGTCAAATCCTGCCAGGATGTCTGGATCACTCGATTCCAGGATCCTACTTACTCGGGTAGCCAGTTCATGGCTCTCGAAGGGCGCAACGGTAAGCCCCTCCAGCCCACTTACCTCCACGGAGGTTCGTGGCTACCTTCTGCTGCAGCAGAGTCCAACTCGCTGTCCACCCGCATGTGTAGGGTTATACTCAACCATGCGCCTATCGGGGCCTATAGGTCTCAGTTCTTCCAGGACAAACCTTTCTGGCATCCATGCGGGGCTCCTTTCGAGTCTCGCATGCATATTCTTACCAACTGCAGTCGGTTTGATACCTCTCGGGGGTACCCTGCCATGCCGGGTGCCCTTGTCAAGTTCTTGAAAGCAAACCCTCAGGTGTTTGCTTTCCCATCCATTCCTCAGGGAATTGGATAACTGGCTTAGGGTAGGTGGGTTATTGTCCGGCACCGGAGAACTCCGGTGGAAGTCTGGTGAAGACCCTTGGAGTTTTATGAATGGAGTTATCCCCTTTGGCAACTAGGTGTGGTGAAGACGCCGATAGCCACACAAATGGTGCGGCCGATTACTCTGGCAAGGGTGACCATGGCCAGGGGGATGACTCTCGCTCGGTAAGAAAGACTCTGGGGGCTAGTAGCTAGACCGGTAACTGGGGGTTTCTATTGCCGGGCATTTGTGGTGAATTAACACTTACTGACTGGGCCTGGTCTTTGGACTGGGTCGCTGGTTGGGGGACCTCCCTGCCCACTCGCCTCTTCTGGCATCCACTCCCCTTGCCCTCTGGGCTTGGGAGTAGGATGCAACTCCTCCTACCGTTGGTTTTGGGCAACGGTACTTTTGCTTGGTAGGGCGTAGTTACCACTTTCTCCGTAGATACCTGCTAGTCTACTTTTTGTATTCCAGCCGCGGGCTGTGTTCGAGCACCGTGTAATAAATTGGCCTTAGGCCATGATTTAAAAAAAAAAAAAAAAAAAAAAAAGACTTGGTAGCGTAATGTTGAATGTGCTCTTTGAACGTAAGAGCACGATCGAAGAAAAAACCCAAGTACCTCCAGTGGGTCTTAGGGCGTAGCGGAGTGTCGCCAGTATGGGGAGGATACCCCAAATCTAGCAGTGGGTTGTCGTCTCCCCGTTTACGGGAGAAATGAAACACTTCAGACTTGTCGTGCTCGACGGCAAGCCCAAACAAAGTAGTCAAGCAATATATAATTTGGTATGCCTGCTTGAGGCACACCAAATTAGGTTCCCAAGTTTTAGCTTGGGCGATGGCAAGGCCATCGTCAACATATGAGAGCAAGGTACTCCCAAGGGCGGTCGCCTCCCTATCATAAAGCTTCATGAAGGGGGCAAGATAGAGGCTGGAGAGGACAGGAGAGAGCGAAGAGCCCTGACCTACCCCAACATCCACCTGTCTGAAATCAGACTTATGGTCTCCCCACATGTACTACGTAGAGCGGCCAACTAAATAAGAGGCAAAGAATCTCCCCACACAGGGGTCAAATCCTTGCTTCCATAGAATTGCCAACAACATAGAGTAGTTGAGCAAAGGAAAAAACTGAGGGATGTCAAAAGCGACAACACTAGTCTTGAGGCCCCTGGCCCACCCCGCGCGAATGATGTGGGTTAGGAGCATCCCAGCATCATCAGTGGACCTCTGACAGATACCACCAAGCTGATTTGGATGAAACACTCCATGTTTGACAGAGTCAAACTGGAGGCAATTCGAGATCATTTTCTCGATGAGTTTACCAAAGGTGTTCAGGAGCACGATGGGCCTGAACGCCTTGGGCATTGAATAGGATGGCTTGCCCGGCTTCGGTATAATAACCGACAAGCTTTCCTTGAAATGGAACGGCCAATGACCCACACGCATGCAGGCATTAGCTATTCTGATGAATAGCCGAAGGACATCAGGGTCCTCGGTGATCTCTTTGAGGTGGGTCCACGTTATGTGGTCCGGCCCCGGGGCGGACACCCCCAAACATGTGCTCAGGGCATCCATCAGCTCTAAGGCTGAAAAATGGACCCACTCCCTAGCCAGAAGGCTTGGCAGCAGATCAAGAACAGAGACATCCACAGCTTGGCCAGAAGCAGAGTTGTAGGTATTGTGGAGTGCGTCCCAGAGATCCGGGAGTGCATGACATGGCTCTCTATTGTACTGGATAGCCTTGCAGGGTGGAAGCTTCTGCTTTTGGACCCATTCCATAAGGACCCATGGTTGCTTGTTAGTAGAAGCAATCTCCTCAATGCAAGCATCAAAGAAGTTGCATTTAGCGCGCTTTTTAGCATGCCTAAAATTAGAGTAGTCATTGTAAGAACGAGTCTCACTATATCTCCCGAAGATTTCGCAGCATTCCTGGTTCCACCAGGGTTTAGAGCGGCGAGTGATCATGATGTCCACTGCATGGGCTTCCCATGCAGTGGAAAAGGCCTCCACCACAGCATGAACCACGGCTTCGACCTCATCAGTATTAGTAGGTTCCGGAAGTCTAGCTACTTCACGGAGGTCCCAGATAACATCAGTGAAGAAGAGCGCTACCTCCTCACCACCATCATGTGGCAGGGTTCTCCTGTGAGTCTCCACTAACGTGGGAGTGACTGGAAGCATCAAGACCAGTAGAACGTGGTCTGACGGACCCCTAAGGGAGTAATCCAACCTGGGCCTATGGGAGATAGACAGGTTGGATGGAACAAATGCCAGATCAATGACCGATAGTCAGAGATCCTCATTGTGTGGAATATGAGTAGGCCCAGGCTCGACCGGAAGGGCAAGGTCTAGACCGATGTCTGTCCCAATGGAGATCAGAGACTGCGAGGTGCCTGAGTGGGAGCCATAATTAGGGTCCCACAACTCGGAATGGCAATTAAAATCACTGCCCATGTAGATATGCTTGGGCAAAGTAGCGGCCCGGTCCGAAAGGAACCGAATTGCAGTGTGCTCTGAATCAGAGTAAACATTCATGAGATTCAAGGTCTCGCCCCCCAAAAAGAAGGAGAGGACCATGATGTCACGGTGATTGATGAGATCTGTCCGATAGGACGGTCTCAGAGAAGCCAACCGGTTATGGACAAATGTCATAACCTGTGGGTCAGAGCCAGGCTCCGGGGCCCGAACCATGCACAGCCACTCGGGGTGCTTGGGGGCGCCAACAACGTCATCTCCCTCAACAGACTCCCAAGGTGTTCAGGCCTATTGTCCTCCTGAACACACTTGGTAAATTGGTTGAGAAAATGCTTTCCAACCGAATCCAGTTTGATGCCATTAAGCATGACATCTTTCATCCCCATCAACTCAGAGGCATTTTCCAACATTCCACTGAGGATGCCAGGTTGTTCCTTACTCACCTGGTTTATGCTGGGTGGGCTAAAGGTCTCAAGACGAGTGTGGTCACCTTTGACATCGCTCAGTTCTTTCCCTCTTTGAACCATGAGATGCTCATGGCCATACTCACCAAGCAGGGGTTCCCACTTAATGTGAGGACCTTCTTTGCTTCATATTTGGTGGGCTATTCTACTGTTTATACATGGAATGGCTTCTCCTCTGAGCCCCGGGGTGCAGATGTGGGCGTTGGACAGGGCTCTGCCATGTCCCTGGTCCTCTCTGGCCTCTATATCACCCCTCTTATGAAGGTCTTTGACTTACGGATTACTTCCCCCAGGAGTACTCTGTTGTCATATGTTGATGATGGTACTGTTATCACCCAGGCTAAGACCTGGGATGAGAACTTGGACACCCTCAAGGGGGCATACATTGTTCTCTTCAATCTCTTTGTAGCATTTGCACTTGTCATGGAGCATAACAAGTCCAAGCTTTTCCACTTCTCTAGGAAACCTGGAGATGTCAATCCCTCCCTTGACTTGGGCTTTGGTCTGTTCACAGGGGACACTCTGTTATGCCCAAAGACCTATTGGAGGCACCTGGGCTTTTATTTCGATTATGCCTTGAATTTTCAAGAGCACATTTGACACTACTCTACCAAGGCTCTCTCCACCGTGAAAGTGATGGGAATACTTGGCAATTCCTCCCACAGTCTGACCCCTAAGCAGAAGTGGCTCCTCTTCAGGTCATATGTCATGCCTATTACAACATATGGCTTCCATCTGTGGTATTTTGACAAGGCTCAATGTAAGGGCCTTCTCAAATCCCTCAATACTATGCAATGCAAGGCTACATTGTGGATTACCAGTGCATTCCGCACCTTCCCTTCTGGCAGTACCAAAGCCCTTGCTGGTCTCATCCCCATCCACCTTCATCTGAAGAAGGTGGCTTCAAGAGCAAACTACTGTCTTGCCACCCTCTCCGATACCCACCCTCTCTGATCCCTCCTCAATCATCTGAATGCCAAGGGTGCCCCCCCACACCCCCTCTCTATCTCCCTCTTGTCTGACTGTCTCGTCAAGCAGGTAAGGGGTTTTCTTATGGAAGCCGTCTCCATGCTCCCATCCCTCACTAAACAGTTTGACCTCTGCTCTACAGTGGCTCAGCCTAGTCACCATCTCCTGGACCATTTTGCAGCACAGGTATCCTTCCATGACTCTCCTCATTCTTGTGATGAGAAAGCTGTGTATATGAGGCATCTGAACAGCACTTTGGAACGTGCTGATGCCAATCCTCAGGTTCTCACTGTGGCAACGGATGCAAGTCTGCCACTGCAGGGGGAATTCCAGGCAGTTTCTGCTGCCCAGATCTACCGGTCAGGCCAGTGTGTCTTTCAGACGAGATATGCGGCGGGCCGAGTGACAGCTCCTGATGCAGAGCTGTATGCTATCTGGATCGCAGTTGGGAAGGCTACCAGCCTCTCTGACTGCAACTCCATTGTCATGTTCACTGATTCTCCTGGTTCTGCCAGGAGAGTGGTGGACCCCTCTGTTCACTCTGGTCAAGCTCATGTGCTTGCCGTCTGTAATCTTTTTTTTTTTTTTTTTTTTTTATCAACATGTTTAAGGTGGTGTGTGGTCACAGTCCACCTGTATCTACTATGACATGTAGGCTACAAAGAGAGTAGTATACGAAGATGGGCTCTCCCCTGGCCAAACTAGACTGCCAACAGGCGGTCTGGGCGAGTGGTCGCGGAAACATGCATGGATGTGCGAATCATAGACCAGATATACAGAGTAACCCCTTGCCTCCCCTCCCTAAGGAGAGTATGCGTCAATTTGCAATTAACTTCTACACACGCTGGAGACGTAGGAAGCTAGCAGGGGTCGCGCTGCGTTATCCAACTCCCACAAGTGGTGTGTTGGCCCTAAATGCAAACGCAGAAGGATTATGCTTAAGAAAAGACACCAGCTGGTCAACAGAGACCGGCAGGCCACGATGCCTCTTGTACAGTGGACAAGAGCACAAGATATGAGTACGGGTCTCCAGAGGAGCCCCACACTTGCAGCCAATAGGCTCTAGAGGGTGGAACCGGGAGTGATACTCACCAGTTGGAGTGTGCCCGAGGATGGCACAGTTCACTCTCGTCGCAATAGACTGAGAGGGAAAGGAAGGAAACCAAGAACCTCCATGGAGGTATATTGGCTGTAGAACCCTGTTCTTACTGTCCTTTTTTTTTTTTTTTTTTTTTTTGAATCATGGCCTAAGGCCAATTTATTATGCGGCACTCGAACACAGCCCGCGGCCGGAATACAAAAGAGTAAACTAGCGGGTATCTACGGAGAAAGTGGTAACTATGCCCTACCAAGCAAAAGTACCATTGCCCAAAACCAACAGTAGGAAGAATTGCGTCCTACTCCCAAGCCCAGAGGGCGAGGGGAGTGGACGCCAGAGAAGGCGAGTGGGCAGGGAGGTCCCCCAACCAGCGACCTAGTCCGGAGACCAGGCCCGGTCAGTAAGTGTTAGTTCACCGCAAATGCCCGGCAATGGAAACTCCCAGTTACCGGTCTAGCTACTAGCCCCCAAAGTTCTTCTTACTGAGAGCCATCCCCCCGGCCATGGTCACCCTTGCCAGAGTAATAGGCTGCACCATTTGTGTGGCTATCGGCATCTTCACCACACCTAGTTGCCGAAGGGGACAACTCCATTCATAAAACTCCGAGAGTCTTCGCTGGACTTCTACCAGAGTTCTCTGGTGCCAGACAATAACCCACCTACCCTGAGCCAGTTATCCAATTCCCTGGGGAATGGATGGGAAAGCGAACGCCTGAGGGTTTGCTTTCAAGAACTTGACAAGGGCACCCGGTATGGCAGGGTACCCCCGAGAGGTGTCAAACCGACTACAGTTGGTAAGAACATGCACACGAGACTCGAAGGGAGCCCCGCATGGACACCAGAATGGTTCGTCCTGGAAGAACCGAGATCTACAGGCCCTGATAGGCACATGGTTGAGTATAACCCTATACATGCGGGCGGACAGCGAGTTGGACTCTGCTGCGGCGGAAGGCAGCCACGAACCTCCATGGAGGTAAGTGGGCTGGAGGGGCTTACCGTTGCGCCCTTCGAGAGCCATGAACTGGCTACCTGAGTAAGTAGGATCCTGGAATCGAGTGATCCAGGCATCCTGGCAGAATTTGACAACCCTCTGACGAAGGGAGTCAAGGGAGGTTTGCAGATGGGAACCTGCAGTGACCTGAAGTTTAGTGCAGTACTGGTGTACAGTACTATGAATGGCCCACTTCTCCGAAGAGTAGGTGTGCCAGATGTGAATGGAGCATTTGGGGTGACCCCCAAACCACTCCATAAGAGCGTTACACACGGCAAGCAAGTGAAGCTGGCCAGAGTGAACAGAAGGGTCCACTGCTCTCTTGGCATTCTTACTGTCCTTGAGAACAAGGAAGTTCGAACCACGATAAGAAGAGTCCTGGAAAGTGACTTTCCAGGCCTTCTGAACAGTTGCTACATTGAGTTTATGCAGTGAATCAATAGACGTTGCTGGATGACGTCCAGCGGCGACTTGAAGGTCAGTGGCAAATAAATGCACACCCTGATGAATGGACCATTTCACCAATAACAGAACGGACCAGAAAGTGAGGGAGTGGTTAGGACAATTCCTGAACCACGCCAACACGAGATAACACACAGCCAGGGAATGTCCCTGGCCAGAATGTATGGATGGGTCAAGAGCTTGCTTGGCAGAACCAATCGAGTCCGTAAAGACCGCAATATGTACCACCTCAGAAACTGCCACAGTAGTTCCCAAAGCCATATGAATGGCAAAAAGTTCAGCATCTGGGGCTGTAACCTTGCCAGCTGGGTGACGCATTGCACGAAGCAGATGTGTCCCCCTATAAACATGGGCAGCAGAAACTGCCTGGAAGTCCCCAACCAGTGGCAGACTTGCCTCCGTCACTGCATAGACCACCTGTCTATCCTCACGATACCCACGAAGGGTATCGTTGAGTAAATCCACCTGACGACCCACAAGGTTTCCACCGAGTGAGGCATCATATGTCTTATAAGTCACCTGGGCCACATAGCGGTCCAGGAGACGAGAACCTGGCAATGCCTCAAGTGCAAATGGCTTGAACACCTCCGTTAAGTCTGGCAAATGAGAGTTTGCCTCTGTGACCAGTCCCTTGACCTTGACTGCCTGGGCGGGGGTCATGAGAGCGATTGATCTGGGGTGTGGAACACAACCCCTAATATACTGATGCCCCATGATAGAGTGAACAGGGTGGTTCTCACAAAGGGTGGCAATCCTGTGGACAGCACAGGTAGCCAGCTTCTTGAGATGGAGATGGATGGGGATGAGGCCAGCTAAGACTTCAGCTCCCCCAGTAGGACTGGTGCAGAATGCGCCAGTAATCCACAATGCAGCTTTACATTGCATAGCGTTAAGTTGTTTCAGAAGGGCCTTATTACGGGCACCTTCATAAAACCAAAGTCGGAACCCATACATAGCAATAGGAACTACACATGAGCAATAGAGAGTCCTCTTCTGAGTAGGAAGAAGTCCTCGCAATGAGTTACCAAGCATGCCCATGGCCTTGACCATGGATAGGGACTTAGCAGCATAATGTCGAACATGCTCTTTGAATGTAAGAGCTCGATCGAAGAAAAAACCCAAGTACCTCCAGTGGATCTTAGGGCATAAGGCCCATGTACAGAGCCCCTTGAGGGAATAAAGCTCCTAGAGGCCCAGAGATGGGGGTCTTGAGACATTGTGTGCCTGTAGAATGCCTAGCATGTTCCCAGGCTCCCATATTGGTGTCGCATCTGGCCATGTTGCGGGGACTTTGCCCCTCCCTCCTAAGAGGTAAAGCTTTTAGCTTGGGCAAACACCCCACTACTGAGAGAGCGTGGTATCCCTGAGGACCGGCCCGCCATTTGCTTGAGGCATCCTTCCTATATGGTGCATGGACGGGATCTCACCGCTTGACTGTGCATGCCGCCACCCCAAAACCAGACCTCTTGCGTGGTAACAACTCAAATGGGTACACCCCAATCTTCACAGGGACCCACCAACAGAGGATTTTGACCTCTTGAGCCAGGCCACTCCTTCTCGGTAACCGGGCGGCTTTTTTCAGCATGCTCCCAGTAAACAGCCCACTACAGTCCACTAGTTGGGCAGGCAGAGGCCACAAAGGCGTACCTCCAAGGCACGACCCCTGGACTAGCTTCCCATTCCCCTGCAGCCGCTTTTGCTATGCCCTACCCCCAGAGGAGGCAACTTGTCTTTGGGTGCAGATCCGTGTACTAATACTGGTGGGGATCTCTGTCTCGCAAGGAGCGCTACCAGGGTGGTGTTCACATTGGATTAACTAAGCAACCTGCGGAACGGATTACTTAAGCATTCCGCAGAACAGGCGCCAATCAACCCAAGTTTCCCTGAGTCAACCCAAACCCGCCTGTGCCCTGGAGTTTGGCATATCCCTACTAACGACCAGGCACTACCCCCAGAGGGGTTCCTGAAGGCATGGCGACACTGGTGGGGGGTGGCCTGTCCTTTTGGTTGGCTTGTTATCACTCTGTTCCCCCTATTATTGTCCCCTATCCTTTTGGTCCCTTTCGGGTGCGACAGGGTGGCTTTTTTCAGCATGCTCCCCACCAATGTGCAAGCACAATTGGGGGTGGGCCTGGATGTCCGTCGTCAGCTGGTATAGCCCAGCCTCGAGATACTAGCCAGACTTGACCTGTAGTAGGGGTAATAACCCACATGCGAACCCTATATGGGACTGCAAGCCTATCTAATTGGTAGAAGGGCTGCCACCACTGATGACCCAGCGAGTGCAAGTGAGCGAGGTGGCCAGTATCCCAGCCTTTAAGACCCTTTACCAAGGGGCCGCCTCGTCAATCTGTGCATATAGGCATCAGTCAGATGAACAGTGGAGATATGCCCACCTTTAATCGCCTTCACCAAGGGTGCACCACCCATCGACTGACTAACGTTGCCACCCGGACCGCCCCTCTACAGCCAGCGAAGGCTCAGAAAAGACACAAGCCCATGAGAGAGAGCCTGAGAAGCGAATGGTGTGATGAGGAAAGGGAAGTGGAAAAGTGATGGTGGTGGTAACAAGTCAAGGAGTAATGTTGCCGTCTGTAATACTCTTATGGAGTGGTTTTGTTACGACCTTAGTCTCTGACTCAGGTTGCAAGCCTTTGGATAAAGGAAGGAAGTAGAGAAAGGAAGAAGGGATGATACGATTGGTAAAGTGTAAGGAATACATCAAGTATTACTACACTTTATATACTAGTGGTAGAGGCTAATAATAAGGGAGTCGAGTAACGGAGTCAGAGGAGAGGAGTAGAACGAGTCAGGTAGGAGGCACAGCCTCTAGGGTAATACAGGAGATGAAACAAGTATGAGAGTACACGAGGTAATGGGCGCATGATGGGAATGAACGGTCTATGATTCGTAACAATACCTCCCTTTCAAGCTTCATGTCCTCATGATACGTATTACTGTAAAGGTCCTTTGTAAGATAGAACATATGGAATTTGTTAAAGTTTAAGAAAACCCGACGAGTGTTTTTACTCGTTCATAGGTACGGCCGCTCCCAGAGCTCTGGCCAAGTCCTTCTTGTTTCCTCCAATGAGAGGTGTCTTGTCAACACGTCGTAAACCAATCCAGAGGGGTGCGTGTGGTGGTCCTTCTTTAAACAGGAAGTGGGTGTGGTTGTTGTACGTAGTGTTGTCGTTGGTGTGATTGCTTAAAAGTTTGTACACGATCTCTTTCCAATAATCGTTGTCCTTTTCTCCTTCTGATTTCAAAGTGTTATATCCTGTCGGCGGGTGGAAAGTCATGGGTGTGATGGGGGGTACTACCGTGGTGAGTATGGTTTGGAGGTGAGCGACTTCCTCTTCGATGTCGGGGTGGAGTAGCTGGTCGGCGGCGGTTCTTTCTTGCGTCTTTTGTTCGCATGTGTGGCAGATGTGGTGTTGGATGGGGAATGGGTCGTTACTAACGAGTAGTCGATTAACGATGTGGTGGGAGAGGTTGTCTGTGCTTCTGGATTCGTACGTATTGAGTCGTTCGGCTAGGGCTACAAGGATACTGTGCATCCGAGCTCGTATGTTGGAGATAACGAGGAGTTGCAAGTCGTCGTTAATCTCGTACAAGTGTCTCTCCAGTTGGTCTCTCCTTCCTTCGTTGATGATGAACTGATTGAGTCTTGGAGTGGCGTCGGATAAGGTGTCCATAATTTTCGAGGCTCCTTCTTGGGTTGCTTTTACTGCTGCTCCCAGTAGTATTATGGTGTCGACTAGGGTTTCTCCTTCTACGATTTCTTCCTGGTTGGTCCTTTCTGGGATGAGTTCTTCAAATTCTGCGAGGTAGGGGTATGGGGTAAGTTGGCGTTCGGCGGGCATGGTGTATTGTAGAGATAGTTGGCAAAGTCAAGGGTGAAGTGAATACCACGAGTGATGCGATGAGTGTAGTGGTTACTTGAGATGCGAGGTTTGCTGTTCATAATTGCTGTTTTTTACCTCCCCTTTTTATAGGTTTCGTCCTCGAAATCTTGCTTATGAATTCTTGTACTGCTTCCTTGGCGTTGTCTAAGTTTGTTTCGTTTTCCCATGTATCTTCTTCGGACGTATATCCTTTCCAGTGTATTAGGTACTGTTTTCGTTTCCCTTTCATGCGGTGTCCTCGGACTTTGTCTACTTCGTAGTGTTCTTCATCGTTAACTATCTCGGGGATCGGTGGTGGCGGAGTGCGCTGGCTGTCATACTCGGGGTTGTGATAGGGGGAAAGTAGTCTGCTGTTGAATACGTCGTGTATTGCCCATGTTTCAGGTAGCTCCAGGCGGTAGCTTGTTTCGCCTATTTTTTCTTTTACTCGGAACGGTCCGTATCTCTTGTGATCTAATTTTTTCGTTGGTCTTGTTGTCCTAATATTGTCTGCTTCCAGCCAAATTTGGTCTCCTGTTTGGTACTCGTGTTCTGGCTTTGTGCTGTTTCGCTTTTCCATCTGTACCTGGTTTTGTTGGAGCATTTTGATCGTTGCTTGGCGTATGTCCTGCAGTTCTTGTATTCTTTCCGTGATTGCTGGAGCCTTGATCTCATTTGAGATGTCGCCCTTCCATGGGTGTCGTCCGTATACTATCTGGAACGGTGAATGTCCTGTGGCACTATGTGTTTTATCGTTATACTGGAATTCTGCCGTGCTGAGCCATTTCTTCCAGTTGTTCTGTGCGTGATTGATTACATTTCTGAGGTAGGCCTCAACCTCTTGGTTGATGCGCTCCGTTTGACCGTCTGTTTGTGGATGGTATGCCGTGGATAGGTTTCGTTGGGTGCCGGTTGCTTTGCAAAGTTCCGCCATGAATTTTGATGCGAACTGTGGGCCTCTGTCACTGATGATCCTGCGTGGTATCCCATGTTGTCTCCATATGTCGTCCCGATATATATCTCCTAGCTCCTCGGATGATAGGGTGGTGTTAACTGCTCGTAGTCTGATCATTTTGCTGAATCGATCAACGATGACAAGTATCGCGTCGTATCCCTCCGATTCTGGCAGTGGTCCTATCATGTCGATTGATATCTCTTCCCATGGTCCGGTGGGTATTGGTAACGGATGGAGGTGTGTGGTAGGTCGTGTTCTGAGTATTTTATTTCTCTGACATGTGTCACATCCCTTGATGTATCGTTTAACATCGTTACGCATTTGTGGCCACCAATATGTCCTTTTGAGGAGTTCGATCATTCTGTGTTGTCCCAGGTGTCCTACGTCCGTTTTGTCGTGGTGTTGTTGGAGTATTTCTTGGCGTAATTCGGTGTTTGGTGGTACGTATATTCTTCCTTCGAAGATGGGTAATCCATCAGTTTCCCATATCTCCTCTGGTCGTTTCTCCTTTTCTCTTAACCATTGTGTTTCTCTCCTCTGCTCCTTTTGCAGTCGGTGTTTCAGGTCTTCTTCTCCCGATATATCCCACATTTGTCTGATCTCGGTGGTAGTGTTGTCGAATAAGTGGTCGGGTAATAGCGTGATATCTGTGTTGTCTCTGGTTGTGTCCGTTTTCGTTAGTCTTGATAACACATCTGCTTTTGTGTTTGTTTTTCCGGGTATGTGTTTTAACGTGTAGTGATATTCCTGTAGTTCCAGTTGCCATCTCGCCTGTCGTCCTGTGAGTTGTTGCGGTTTCCTAAAGTATTCCAAGTTCTTGTGGTCCGTCCATATCTCGAATGGTTTGTCGGCGTCGAGTAGATATTGTCTCCAAGTTTTGACCGCTTCTCGGATTGCCAATAGTTCTTTGTCATAGATCTGGTAATTTCGTTCTGCCGGTGTCATTGTTCTCGAGTGGAATGCGATTGGGTGCCACTGGTTATCTTGGTCTTGTGATAATACCGCTCCTACTCCGTACCCTGATGCGTCTACCTCCACTCTATATTGTCCTTTATCTCGGGGCATCGCTAGTACTGGTTTGCTCATGATTTTCTTCTTGATTTCTTCAAACGCTTGTTGTTGCCGTTCTGACCATGACCATTGTGCGTCTTTCTTCTTGAGTTCATGTAGTGGTGTTGCTATGTTACTGAAGTCTTGTATGAATCGTCGGTAGAAATTTGCAAAGCCGAGGAATTTTTCGACGTCCTTCACGGATTTGGGTGTTGGCCATTCCCTTACTGCTTTCACCTTCTCTTCCTCCATTTTAACGCTGCCCTGTCCTACCACAAATCCCAGTATGGGTATTTCTTTCGCGTCGAACATACATTTTGATCGTTTGAAGTATAGCTGGTGTTTGGCTGCAATGTCTAAGAACCGTGTCGTTCTTTTCTCGAGTTCCTCCTGTGTGGTTCCTGGAATGACGAAATCGTCCATGTAGTTGACAAGCGTCCCTTCATGTAATAGTTCTCGGAATATCGTGTTCATCATTCTTTGGAAGGTTGCCGGTGAATTGCTCATTCCGAAGAACATGACCATAGGTTCAAATAATCCGTTGTTTGTTACGAACGCTGCCTTCCATTCGTCTCCTTTCCTGATTCGGACGTTGTTGTATCCCCAAATGATGTCGAGTTTATTAAACACTTTTGCGCCCTTTAGTCGGTCTAACACCTCGCTTATAAGTGGTAGTGGCGTTTTATCTTTGATGGTGTGTTCATTCAGCTTCTTGTAATCTTGTACCAGGCGTTTTGTTCCGTCTTTCTTTGGTATAAAGAAGCATGGGGTGGCGTAGGGGGATTGTGATGGTCTGATACGTCCTGAGGCGAGGTTTTCGTCAAGGAATTTTTGTAGTTCCTGTTTTTCCGTTATTGTCATTGGGTAAACTTTGGACTGTAGTACCGGGGGTGCGTCTTCTGACAGATTTATCTCGTGGTCCCATACCGTGTGTGCGGGTAGATTATCGAAGTTCTTTTTGTTGAATAGATGGGTGTACTGTCGGAGGTATGGTGGTAGATCTTCATCGTCCATCCGGTCCGCCTTTTTCTCTTCAATGTGTTCCTTGACTGTCCGTATTTTCTCGTTGAACCGTATGTTGCTATGTGATATTTTGCAATCTTCTGGACATCTCGTGAATCGTATGACATGATTGTTCCAATCGATTTCCGGGTTATGTTTAACCAGCCAATCGTGTCCCAGGTATAAGTCCGCGCTTTCTAATTGTGTTACTAGAGCGTCGATTTGTTCCGTGTGGTTGCCGTTGTTTAGTACCAATTGTGCTTTGTCTGTTATTTCCCCCTTTCTATTCTCCGTTCCGTCGGCGTTGATTACTTTGATTGGGGTTTCCAGGGCTCTAGTCGGGATCTGTTCTTTTTCTACTGTTCGTTGTGCTATGCATGTATGGGTGCATCCAGAGTCTACCAGAGTTGTAATTGATTTGCGTCCTTTTCTTGTTTGGATTGTTGAGTCGAGGAGAAGTTCGCGCGTAGAGTTTCGTTTTTGGGGAATCACGTATCGTCTATTGTGTGATAAAACAGAAACTCTAGTTTTATTGGCTCGCGGGTTTGCGCCTACTCGGAGCCTTCGACAAAATCCTCTTTCTCCTCTATTTTTTGTTCATCATCCTCGTTGACTTCTCTGATATGGGCTTTCTTGGGTGCCCGGCAGTTCTTCGAGATGTGGCCCTGTTTACCGCAATTGTAACACGTTATTTTGGTGTACGTGACTTTTGTCTTCTTCCTGCAGTATTTGGCAATATGCCCATAGAGGTTACAATTGTAGCACCTCGGTTTTCCAGTCTGATCGGTGTCTGCCCTTTGTCGTCCTATCTCCATGGGTTGTCCTCTTCCCCCATAGATAACTCCGGTGGTGGTTTTGACATCTCCTCTAGTGATGTCCGTTGCTTCGTAACTTTGTCCTACTGCGAGGATCGTGGTTTTCCATTTGCTGTATGTTGTTGGGACGGAGGTTGTCGGGTAACCTACTATGGTTCGAATAATGTCTGCTCTGGTGTGGCGCTTGAGAAGGAATATCGCGTGTGTGTCGTCTGTTCCTGCTTGGGCTCTCAATGCTTCGAATTCGATTAAGAAGTCTGCTGTGTTCTTCTTTCCCTGTTTGAACGTCTCTATTTCTCCTTCTGCTATGGCTTTCCTATTCCCCAAGGAGAATGTGGCTTCTACTTCTTTCGTAAAGTCCTCCCAAGCCGGTGTTTTCTTATTCTGGATGGCTTGTAGTTGCGTGTTGGCGTAAGGACCTGCTAGTCCTCCTTTCATCCTTGCCAAGATGGCTACTATTTTCTGTTCTTCTTCCTCTATCTTGTTGAACATTAGCCATAAGGATATGGCTCTCCACCAATCGTCAAATTTGGTCCTATCCCCATTAAAATATCCTGGTTCCGGGGCTAGGTTCTTTGGTACGTTGACCTCGTCTGTCATTTCTGGTTCTGACTCTGGTTCGCTGTGTTCGTTTTCGTAGGTCTCGGCGATTTCTATATCGGCTGTGGCGTCGGCGACTTCTGTGTCGAATTCGGTTTCGAATAAAGCTGTGTCTATTTCTTCTTCAAACGGAGCTGGTTCTTCGTCTGTGCTGTGTTCGGATTCTTCCTCGTAGGTTTCGGCGATATCTATATCGGATGTGTTCTCGGCGACTTCTGTGTCGAATTCGGTTTCAAATAGAGCTGTGGTTTCGTCTACGCTGTGTTCGGATTTCTGCCGTTTAAGGCCTTCAGGGATTTCTGGTTCTGTTGATCGTTTGGATCCTGTTGCTACGGGTGAACCCTGGATGTCTGTTGGTCTCGGAGCTCTCTGTCTTCTCGGTGTTCTCGATGAGCTACTGCTGCTCATATACTGTTGTCCTGGTCGGAGGCTATTATTCCAAGCCTAGCTACGAATAGTGGCACCTCTCTTGCAAGGTGAGTTGAATGACACTTTACCAAATGTTACGACCTTAGTCTCTGACTCAGGTTGCAAGCCTTTGGATAAAGGAAGGAAGTAGAGAAAGGAAGAAGGGATGATACGATTGGTAAAGTGTAAGGAATACATCAAGTATTACTACACTTTATATACTAGTGGTAGAGGCTAATAATAAGGGAGTCGAGTAACGGAGTCAGAGGAGAGGAGTAGAACAAGTCAGGTAGGAGGCACAGCCTCTAGGGTAATACAGGAGATGAAACAAGTATGAGAGTACACGAGGTAATGGGCGCATGATGGGAATGAACGGTCTATGATTCGTAACAGGTTTGAGGGTCATCCCAAACGCTCCCTTCACATCTGGCACACTTACTCTTCGGAGAGGTGGGCCATTCATGGTACAGTACACCAGTACTGTACCAAACTTCAGGTTGCTGCGGGTTCCCATCTGCAGACCTCCCTTGACTCCCTTCATCAGACAGTTGTCAAATCATGCCAGGATGCCTGGATCACTCAATTTCAGGATCCTACTTACTCAGGAAGCCAATTTATGGCTCTCGTAGGGCGTAACAGTCACCCTAAGACCCATTGGAGGTACTTGGGTTTTTTCTTCAATTGAGCTCTTACATTCAAAGAGCATGTTCGACATTATGCTACTAAGTCCCTATCCATGGTCAAGGCCATGGGCATGCTTAGTAACTCATTGTGAGGACTTCTTCCTACTCAGAAGAGGACTCTCTATTGCTCATGTGTAGTTCCTATTGCTACGTATGGGTTCCGACTTTGGTTTTATGAAGGTGCCCGTAATAAGGCCCTTCTAAAACAACTTAACGCTATGCAACATAAAGCTGCATTGTGGATTACTGGCGCATTCTGCACCAGTCCTACTGGGGGAGCTGAAGTCTTAGCTGGCCTCATCCCCATCCATCTCCATCTCAAGAAGCTGGCTACCTGTGCTGTCCACAGGGTTGCCACCCTTTGTGAGAACCACCCTGTTCACTCTATCATGGGGCATCAGTATATTAGGGGTTGTGTTCCACACCCTAGATCAATCGCTCTCATGACCCCCGCCCAGGCAGTCAAGGTCAAGGGACTGGTCACAGAGGCAAACTCTCATTTGCCAGACTTAACAGAGGTGTTCAAGCCATTTGCACTCGAGGCATCGCCAGGTTCTCGTCTCCTGGACTGCTACATGGCCCAAGTGACTTATAAAATGTTGTCGGCCTAATGGTCGAGTGGTTTGGGTGTAGGCTTAATTCCTACCAAGCTGCTTGGCTAGAAGGTCCTGGGTTCGAAACCTGTGGGGGGGGATTTATTCTCAACCATGGGAAGTACCAGTGCGCAAGGCGTAGTTGCTTAGCAATATTCCCAGGTGATACCGGATTAGGTTGTGTGGTCCTGTTTGGCATTGTTTGGTGCTGTCACAGGCTAGCGTGGGAGTTGTCACACCCAGCCACATAGCAAGTCACATAGTGACATCATACTGTCATGGTGTGACCCAGCTGTGTGCATCGCCCAAGTCTAATATTGGCCAAAGGTGGTGGTGCCCTAATGCTGGGGCCTAACTTGGGAGGATTACCTAAGCCACTGCTGGAGATAGGGCATTATAAGAAGGGGAATGTCGTGATAACAGTCCGACTCGGGGCATGCTGAAAAAAGCTGCCAAGATAGGATACCCCTCCCGGTCCGCTTCGGCATAGTTCCGGTAGTTAGTAGACATAACCCAATCTCCAGATTGAGGATGCTCACTAAGTTGGCTTAAAATAACCTCAGGACCAATCTCGTAGCAGTGTCTGCAAGGTGTAGATCTCAGACAGTTAAGCATGGGGATCCGGGCCGTAAGGCATACTGAACCAGCTGCTGAGGAACGGGAAGCAACTCTGGAGTAGTGCCTGGGTGAAGTTGTGGACCGTAGCAGGTGATGTACTGGGGCATGCTGAAAAAAGCCGCCGGTTATCAGAGAATGCTCACCTGGCTCGAGAGGACTAAATCCTACATTAGTTGGCCTGGTACAGGAAAAATAGCTAGGTTCTAGCTCAAGTTGATTCCACGTTGCCATTGGCTAAGGCTAGTGGTAAGAGACCCCTCAAGGGGCTCCGTAGATGGGCATTATGCTACCAAGTCTCTGTCCATGGTCAAGGCCATGGGCATACTTGGTAACTCTTCACGAGGACTTCTTCCTACTCAGAAGAGGACTCTCTATTGCTCATGTGTAGTTCCTATCGCTACGTATGGGTTCCGGCTCTGGTTTTATGAAGGTGCCCGTAACAAGGCCCTTCTAAAACAACTTAACACAATGCAGCATAAAGCTACATTGTGGATCACTGGTGCATTCCGCACCAGCCCTACCGGAGGAGCTGAGGCCTTGGCTGGCCTCATCCCCATCCATCTTCATCTCAAGAAACTGGCTACCCATGCTGTCCACAGGGTTGCCACACTTTCTGAGAAGGACCCTGTTTGCTCCATTATGGGGCATCAGTACATTGGGGGATGTGCTCCACACCCTAGATTGATCACTCTCATGACCCCCGCTCAGGCGGTCAAGGTCAAGGGGCCAGTCACAGAGGCAAACTCTCATTTGCCAGACTTAATGGAGACATTTGAGCCGTTTGCGCCTGAAGCGTTGCCAGGTTCTCATCTCCTGGACTGCTACGCAGCTCAGGTGACTTACAAAATGTATGACGCCTCGCTCAGTGGAAACCCCACGGGTTGTCAGGTGGATTTGCTCAACGATACCCTTCATAGGTATCGTGAGGATAGACAGGTGGTCTATGCAGCGATGGATGCAAGTCTGCCACTGGTTGGGGACTTCCAGGCAGTTTCTGCTGCCTATTGTTACGAACTATAGATAGACTGTTCATTCTTATCTTGCGCCTGTTACCTCGTGTACCCTCCTACGTGTTTCACTTCTCGTTTCATCCCCTGTTTCACCCCTAAAGGCTATGCCTCCTATCTGACTCATTTACTCCTCTCCCTTATTATTAACCGTCACCACCAGTATATAAAGTGCAGTAATACTTGATGTATTCCTTACACTTTACCAATCGTATCATCCCTTCTTCCTTTCTCTACTTCCTTTCCTTTACCCAAAGGCTTGCAACCTGAGTCAGAAACTAAGGTCGTAACATTTGGTAAAGTGTCATTCGACTCACCTTGCAAGAGAGGTGCCACTATTTGTAGCTAGGCTTGGAATAATAGCCTCTGACCAGGACGACAGTATATGAGCAACAGTAGCTCATCGAAGACACCGAGAAGACACAGAGCTCCGAGACCAACAGACATCCAGGGTTCACCCATAGCAACAGGATCTAAACGATCAACAGAATCAGAAATCCCTGAAGGCCTTAAACGGCAGAAATCTGAACACAGCATAGATGAGAGTACAGCTCTATTTGAAACCGAATTCGACATAGAAGTCACCGAGAACACATCCGACATAGAAGTCGCTGAGAACACATCCGATATAGATATCGCCGAGACCTACGAGAAAGAATCCAAACACAACACAGACGAGGAACCAGCCGCATCTGAAGAAGAAATCGACACAGAAGTCGCTGACGCCACAGCTGATATAGAAATTGCCGAGACCTACGGAAACAAACACAGCGAACCAGAAACAGAACCAGAGATGACCGAAGAAGTCAATATCCCAAAGAACCTAGCCCCGGAGCCAGGATATTTCAATGGAGATAGAACCAGATTTGATGATTGGTGGAGAGCCATATCCTTATGGTTGATGTTCAACAAAATAGACGAAGAAGAACAGAAGATAGTAGCAATTTTGGCAAGAATGAAAGGGGGGCTAGCAGGCCCTTATGCCAACACGCAGCTCCAAGCCATCCAGAACAAGAAAACACCAGATTGGGACGACTTTACAAAGGAAATAGAAGCCACATTTTCCTTGGGAAATAGAAAAGCCATAGCAGAAGGAGAAATCGAGACGTTCAAACAAGGAAAGAAGAACACAGCAGATTTCTTAATAGAATTCAAGGCATTGAAAGCCCAAGTGGGGACAGACGACACCCATGCGATATTCCTCCTCAAACGCCACACCAGAGCAGACATCATTCGAACCATAGTAGGCTACCCAACAACCTCCATCCCAACGACATACACCAAATGGAAAACTACAATCCTCACAGTAGGACAAGGGTATGAAGCAACAGACATCACCCAAGGAGATGTCAGAACCACCACCGGAGTTACTTATGGAGGTAGAGGACAACCCATGGAGATAGGAAGACAAAGGGCAGACACTGATCAAAATGGAAAACCGAGGTGCTACAACTGCAACCTCTATGGACATATCACCAAATACTGCAGGAAGAAGATGAAAGTCACATACACCAAGATAACGTGTTACAATTGTGGCAAACAGGGCCACATCTCGAAGAACTGCCGGGCGCCCAAGAAAGCACATATCAGAGAAATCAACAAGGACGATGAACAGAAAATGGAGGAGAAAGCGGATTTTGTCGAAGGCTCCGAGTAGGCGCAAACCCGCAAGCCAATAAACCTAGAGTTTCTGTTTTATCTCACAATAGACGATACATAATCCCCCAGAAACGAAACTTTACGCGCGAACTTCTCCTCGACTCTACAATCCAGACAAGAAAAGGACGCAGACCAATTACAACCCTTGTAGACTCCGGATGCACCCACATGTGCATAGCACAACGAACAATAGACGAAGAACAGATCCCGACTAAACCCTTGGAAACCCTGATCAGAGTAATCAATGCCGATGGAACAGAAAATAAAAAAGGAGAGATAACAGACAAGGCACAACTGGTATTAAACAACGGCAACCACACGGAACAAATCGACGCCCTAGTAACACAATTGGAAAGCACAGACTTATACCTCGGACACGACTGGCTGGTCAAACATAACCCAGAAATCGATTGGAACACTCACGTCATACGATTCACCCGATGCCCAGATGATTGCAAAATATCACATAGCGACATACAGTTCAACGGGAGAATACGGACAGTCAAAGAACACATTGAAGAGAAAAAAGCGGACCGGATGGACGATGAAGATCTACCACCATACCTCCGACGATACACCCACCTATTCAACAAGAAAAACTTCGACAAACTACCCGAGCACACAGTATGGGACCACGAGATAAACCTGTCTGAAGATGCACCCCCGGTACTACAGTCCAAGGTCTACCCAATGACGATAACGGAGAAACAGGAACTACAGAAGTTCCTTGACGAGAACCTCATCTCAGGACGAATCAGACCATCACAATCCCCCTACGCCACCCCATGTTTCTTTATACCAAAAAAGGACGGAACAAAACGCCTGGTACAGGATTACAAAAAGCTGAATGAACATACCATCAAGGATAAGACGCCACTGCCACTCATAGGTGAAGTCCTAGACCAGTTAAAAGACGCGAAGGTGTTCAACAAGCTCGATATCTTCTGGGGATACAACAATGTCAGGATCAGAGAAGGGGATGAATGGAAAGCAGCGTTTGTAACAAACAGTGGATTATTCGAACCTATGGTCATGTTCTTCGGGATGAGCAATTCACCAGCAACCTTTCAGAGGATGATGAACATGGTATTTCGGGAGATGTTACATGAGGGCACGCTCGTCAACTACATGGACGATTTTGTCATTCCAGGAACTACGCAGGAAGAACTCGAGGAAAGAACAACACGGTTCTTAGACATTGCAGCCAGACACCAGCTTTATTTCAAGCGGTCAAAATGTGTGTTCGACGTGAAGGAAATACCCATACTAGGCTTTATAGTGGGACAAGGCAGCGTTAAAATGGAGGAAGAAAAGGTGAAAGCAGTGAGAGAATGGCCAACACCCAAATCCGTGAAAGACGTCGAAAAATTCCTGGGTTTTGCAAACTTCTACCGATGATTTATACAAGACTTCAGTAACATAGCAACACCCCTACACGAGCTGAAGAAGAAAGATGCACAATGGTCATGGTCAGAACGACAACAACAGGCATTTGAAAAGATCAAAGAAAAGATCACGAGCGAACCAGTATTAGCAATGCCTCAGGACAAAGGACAATACAGGGTAGAAGTGGATGTGTCAGGATACGGAGTAGGAGCAGTATTATCACAAAACCAGAATGACCAGTGGCACCCAATCGCCTTTCACTTGAGAACAATGACATTGGCAGAATGAAACTACCAAATCTATGACAAGGAACTACTAGCAATCCGAGAAGCGATCAAAACGTGGAGACAATACCTACTTGATGCCGACAAGCCATTCGAGATATGGACGGACCACAAGAACTTAGAATATTTCAGGAAACCGCAACAACTCTCAGGATGACAGGCAAGATGGCAACTGGAATTACAAGAATATCGCTACACACTAAAACACATACCCGGGAAAACAAACACAAAAGCAGATGTGCTATCAAGACTAGCAAAAACAGACACAACCAGAGACAACACAAATATCACGCTATTACCCGACCACCTATTCGATAACACTATCACCGAGATCAGACAAATTTGGGAGATATCGGGAGAAGAAGACCTGAAACACCAATTACGAAAAGAGCAAAAAAGAGAAACACAGTGGCTAAGAGAAAAGGAGAAATGACCAGAGGAGATATGGGAAATGGATGGATTACCCATGTTCGAAGGAAGAATATATGTACCACCAAACACCGAGTTATGCCAAGAAATACTCCAACAACACCATGACAGAACAGACGTAGGACACCCGGGACAGCACAGAATGATCGAACTCCTCAAAAGGACATATTGGTGGCCACAGATGCGCAATGATGTTAAACGATACATCAAGGGATGTGACACATGTCAGAGAAATAAAATACTCAGAACACGACCTACCACACACCTCCATCCGTTACCAATACCCACCGGACCATGGGAAGAGATATCAATCGACATGATAGGACCACTGCCAGAATCGGAGGGATACGACGCGATACTTGTCATCGTTGATTGCTTCAGCAAAATGATCAGACTACGCGCAGTTAACACCACTCTATCATCCAAAGAGTTAGGAAATATTTATTGTGACGACATATGGAGACAACATGGGATACCCCGCAGGATCATCAGTGACAGAGGTCCACAATTTGCATCAAAATTCATGGCAGAACTTTGCAGAGCAACCAGCACCCAACGTAACCTATCCACGGCATACCATCCACAAACAGACGGTCAAACGGAGCGCATCAACCAAGAGGTTGAGGCCTACCTCAGAAATGTAATCAATCACGCACAGAACAACTGGAAGAAATGGCTCAGCACAGCAGAATTCCAGTATAATGACAAAACACATAGTGCCACAGGACATTCACCATTCCAGATAGTATATGGACGACATCCATGGAAAGGGGATATCTCAAACACATCCAAGGCACCTGCAATCACAGAACGAATACAAGAGTTACAAGATATGCACCAAAAAATGATCGAGATGCTACAACAGAGCCAGATGCAAATGGAGAAACGGAACAGCACAAAACCAGAACACGAGTACAAGGCAGGAGACCAAGTTTGGCTTGAAGCAGACAATATTAGGACAACAAGGCCGACAAAAAAACTTGATCACAGGAGATACAGACCATTCTGGGTAAAAGAGAAAATAGGTGAAACAAGCTACCGACTGGAGCTACCTGAAACATGGGCAATACATGATGTGTTTAACAGCAGACTCCTCTCCCCCTATCACAAACCCGAGTATGACAGCCAGCGCACTCCACCACCACCAATCCCCGAGATAATCAATGATGAGGAACATTATGAGGTAGATGAAGTCCGATGACACCGCACCAAGGGAAAACAAAAACAGTACCTAATACACTGGAAAGGATATACATCCGAAGAAGATACATGGGAAGATGAAGCAAATCTGGAAAACGCCAAGGAAGCAGTACAAGAGTTTATGAGCAAGATTTCGAGGACGAAACCTATAAAAAGGGGAGGTAAAAAGCAGCAATTATGAACAACAAACCTTGCATTCCAAGCAACCACTACACTCAACACATCACTCACTGTATCCACTTCACCCTCGACTTTGCCAACTATCTTCATAACACACCATGCCCGCCGAATGCCAACTTACTCCATACCCCTACCTCAAAGAATTCGATGAACTCGTCCCAGAAAGAACCAGCCATGAGGAGCTCGTGGAAGGAGAAACCCTAGTAGATACCATGATACTATTGGGCGCAGCAATGAAAGCAGCCCAAGAAGGCACATCCAAAATAATGGATACCTTATCCGAGGCCACTCCGAGACTCAACCAGTTCATCATCGATGAAGGAAGGAGAGACCAATTGGAGAGACACTTATACGAGATCAATGATGACCTGCAACTCATTGTCATCTCCAATATGCGAGCCCGGATGCACAGCATCCTCGTAGCCCTAGCCGAACAACTCAATACGTACGAGTCAAGGAGTACAGACAACCTCTCCCACCATATTGTTAACCGACTACTTGTTAGTAACGACCCGTTCCCCATCCAACATCACATCTGTCACAAATGTGAACAAAAGACACAAGAAGCAACTGCTGCCGACCAACTACTTCACCCCGACATCGAAGAAGAAGTAGCCCACCTCCAAACCATCCTCACCACGGTAGTACCCCCTATTACACCCATGACCTTCCACCCACTGCAAGGATATAACACATTGAAATCGGAAGGTGAAAAGGACAATGAATACTGGAGGGGTATAGTGCATAAACTCTTAAGTAATCACACCAATGACAACACCATGTACAATAATCACACCCACTTCCTGTTCAAAGAAGGACCGCCACACGCACCCCTCTGGATTGGCTTACGACGTGTCGATAAGGCACCCCTCATCGGAGGAAACAAGAAGGACCTGGCCAGAGCTCTGGGAGCGGCCGTACCTATGAACGAGTAAATGCTCGTCGCATTTTCCTACCTTCTCCAAATTCCGTATGTTTTATTTTACAAAGGACCTTTACAGTAATACGCATCATGAGGACATGAAGCTTGAAAGGGAGGTATTGTTACGAACTATAGATAGACTGTTCATTCTTATCTCGCGCCCGTTACCTCGTATACCCTCCTACATGTTTCACTTCTCGTTTCATCCCCTGTTTCACCCCTAAAGGCTATGCCTCCTATCTGACTCATTTACTCCTCTCCCTTATTATTAACCGTCACCACCAGTATATAAAGTGCAGTAATACTTGATGTATTCCTTACACTTTATCAATCGTATCATTCCTTCTTCCTTTCTCTACTTCTTTTCCTTTACCCAAAGGCTTGTAACCTGAGTCAGAGACTAAGGTCGTAACACCCATGTTTATAGGGGGACATGTTTACTTCGTGCAATGCATCACCCAGCTGGCAAGGTTACAGCCCCGGATGCTGAACTTTTTGCCATTCGTATGGCTTTGGGAACTGCTGCGGCAGTCTCTGAGGCGGTACATATTGTGGTCTTTATGGACTCGATTGGTTCTGCCAAGCGAGCTCTTGACCTGTCTGTACATTCTGGCCAGGGATATTCCCTGGCTGTTTGTCGTCTTCTGTTGGAGTGGTTCAGGGATTGTCCTGACCGCTCCCTCACTTTCTGGTCCATTCCGTCTTCGGCGAAATGGTCCATACATCAGGATGTGCATGTATTTGCCACCAACCTTCGAGTCGTCACTGGACGTCGTCCAGCAACACGTATTGACTCGCTACATAAGATAAATGTGGCAACTGTTCAGAAGGCCTGGAAGGTTACCTTCCAGGACTCCTCTTATCGTGGTTCGAACTTCCTTGCTCTCAAGGATAGTAAGAACAAGCTTTTACAGCCAACATACCTCCATAGGAGTTCTTGGCTTCCTTCCTTTCCCTCTCAGTCTATTGTGATGAGGGCGAATTGTGCCATCCTCAGGCATGCTCCAACCGGCGAGTATCACTCCCAGTTTCATCCCCTTGAGCCTGTTGGCTGTGAGTGTGGGGCTCCCTTGGAGACCCACACTCATATCTTGTGCTCTTGTCCTTTGTACAAGAGACGTCGTGGCCTGCCGGTCTCCCTTGACCAGCTGGTTAGTTTCCTTAAGCGTAATCCTTCTGCATTTGCATTTAAGACCAACACACCATTTGCAGGAGTTGGATAATGCAGTGCGACCCCTGCTAGCTTCCCATGTCTCCAACATGTGTAGAAGTTAATTGCAAATTGATGTATACTCTCCCTAGGGAGGGGAGGCTAGGGGTTGCTTGCTTATCTGGTCTAGGATTCGTGCACTCGTGCATGTTTCCATGACCATTCACCCAGACCACCTGTCAGCAGTCTAGTTTGGCCAGGGGAGAGCCCATCTTTGTATACTACCCTCTTTGTAGCCTACATGTCATAGTAGATACAGGTGGACTGCAATCGTGCACTACCTTAAACATGATGATTTAAAAAAAAAAAAAAAGAAGGGTGTAATGGTAAGCCCCTCCAGCCCACTTACCTCAATGGGGGTTTGTGGCTGCCTTTTGCCACAGCCAAGTCTAACTCGCTGTCTGCCCACATGTGTAGAGTTATATTCAACCATATGCCTATTGGGGCCTACAGGTCTCGGTTCTTCCAGGATGAACCATTCTGGTGTCCATGCAGGGCTCCCTTCGAGTCTTGTGTGCATATTCTTACCTCTTGTCTGAGGTTTGACTCCTCTAGGAGGTACCCAGCTACACCAGGTGCCTTTGTCAAGTTCTTGAAAACAAACCCTCAGATGTTTGCTTTCCCATCTGTTCCTCAGGGAATTGGATAACTGGCTTAGGGTAGGGGAGTTATTGTCTGGCACTGGAGGCCCCTGGAGAAGACCTGGCGAATGTGTTCGATGGCTGATGAATGGACTTGACCCCTTCAGTGACTAAAAGTGGTGAAGATGCCAATAGCCACTCAAATAGTGCGGCCAATTGCTCTGGCAAGGGCAACTGTGACTGGGGGATTGGGTCCAAGTAAGAGGTCATTGGGTACTTAGTAGCTGGGCTAGTATTTGGGTGGTTACACTTCTTAATTTGGTACTTCCACTAGTAAACAAGTGTAAACAAACCGTCCTCATTGTCTTAACCATTGTACTCGCTTGTTTTGGTGTCCTAGTCTACTAGGAATACACCCGCAGCCATCCCGCATGTCATTGCTACCCCCATTTAGCGGGGGGACTGGGCGCCATGTCCCTGAGTCCCCCAACACCCTCGACACTATCTGCAGGTCCTCAACAGGGCCCATCTGCTGTTCGCGCGAATCTAGTCACTCTAGAGGACCCCTGGACACTCTTGTACCCCTTCACCATCGCCTGGGCCCACAGTGGAGGAATATAGTGGGTTTATGGGATATGAAGAAGAATCCCTCACCCTCCCTCGGGTTACTCCCAGCACACCCAGCCCTGCACCCTCCTCCACCAGCTCCTTGTCCCCATACTCCTGTCACCTTCTGAACACTGTCGAAAGTGTTGCAGGGGATCTCGAAGCGGCCTCAGACTCGCTGGACCTAATCTCCACCTTCCTTAACAAGACAGTGGAGAATATTGACTGGACTACCCTCCCGGGTAATTCAGTGTACCCCCTTGTGCGATCGATTATTCAATTGTGCAAGGCTATCGATGACAGTGGGTGGTCCACTGTCAAACTTGGCTTCGGGATGCCTACTATAGGTACCATCCTGGCAGCATCTATGGGACTGGCCCCCCCCGCTCCTGCTACTGCTCCTTCTGTTCCTTGTACTCCTCCAGTACCAGGGGCTCGAGCTGTCCCCCAGCCTCCCCCGGCTGGGCCTCCCTCCCAGGACCTAGATGTTCTGATGCCTGGTCCAGAGGGTGCTCCGAGCAGTCCTCACCCCTTGGGGGTTGGACCCTCTCCTCTTGCAGGCAAGGGGACCTACCAGCGCAAGCCGGTAGCTCCTCCTGCTCCTTCCACTCTGGCCGCCAAACCAGGGAACAAGAGAACATTCTCTGCGGTGGCCAAGGATCCTGTTCCCCAACCAAAAGGGAAGGGAAAGGCAACTACGGCATTGGGGACTGTTGTGCAGCTTGCACAAATGTTCCCCTCACTTCCTCCAGACAGGATTCTTGCTATGGGCAAGCAGGCCTCTCCTCCCAAGTCCAAAGCTTCTAAGAAAAGGCCCAGGATGACTACCGCTGGCCCCTCATGTCACCAGATAATTGTTGACTTCGAGGTTGCCCCCGAAGTCTCCTTGTTCCACCTCGAGACCATGGTCAACCATGGTTTTGTTGATTCACGCCTTCATATTCGAGCAGAGTCCACCTCTGCTGAGTATGGGGGGTTTGCTCTGCATACCAATGCCGTCCCCACTCCTGCCGACCTTGAGGTCGCCAAGATGTGGATCTCGAAGGCCGTCCCTCAGGGAACTGTTTTTACAGTTGGCCTCCCCCAGTCGAAGTCCTACCTCAAGGTCATCGACATCCCTTTCTTTAGGATTGGCGAGACTCGCTGGTCCTCCTTCGAGATCAAACAGATTATGAAGCACACAGTGTTCTCTGATCTGTTCACATTAACGGGACCCCCCTATATTACGAGGAACTCTGAGGCGTCTGATACCACCACAGTGTACTTCAATATCCATGACTCTCAGAAGGGTCAATGGGTGAACTCCCTCCTCTGGAAGTCACTCCACATCGGTGGATACGCCTGTCCTATCAGGCCATCTGCAGCCTCTCCGGGGGTGTCTCTGTGTAAGCAATGCTTCCACTGGGGCCACCCCATTCAATTCTGCAAAGCACAGGCCTTGAAATGCCCGACCTGTGGTGGTCCTTATCACGAGGAGCATCACCAAACTCTCTGTGGTTGCTGCAAGGGTAACTCCAATGTACAGCCTCCCATCCCTTCTATACCAGCGGATGAGCCTTGTCCTCATACGCCGCATTGTCTCAACTGCCGGGGTCCCCACCATATGACCTCGAAGAAGTGTAAATTTTTTGATACTCGGTTTGAACCCGAGAAAATCAAGAAGTTCTATTGTGAGGTGAGTAACAACCGTCTTCGACGGTGATCTCCCCTCACCAGCCCTCGTACTCTACAGCTTGCCAATGAATAGGCAACCTTTAGAACTACGAAATATCCATGTGTACCAACAGAATGTAAATAAGAATTATGATTTAGTTGACACTTTAACACTTTACTGGAGGATCTCAAAGATCACTTTGACATCCTCTTCTTTCAAGAACCTCCTTGGTGGTTCATCAGATCCACTCCCTCTACAACTTCTGTTGAGGGGGACGATGTTATTGGCGCCCCCAAGCACCCCGAGTGGCTGTGCATGGTTTGGGCCCTGGAGCCTGGCTCTGACCCATGGGTTATGACATTTGGCTATAACCGGTTGGCTTCTCTGAGACCGTCCTATCGGATGGATCTCATTAATCACCATGACATCATGGTCCTCTCTTTCTTTTTGGGGGGCGAGACCTTGAATCTCATGAATGTTTACTCTGATTCAGAGCACACTGCAATTTGGTTCCTTTTGGACCGAGCTGCTACTTTGCCCAAGCATATCTATATGGGCGGCGATTTTAATTGCCATTCTGAGTTGTGGGACCCTAATTATGGCTCCCACTCAGGCACCTTGCAGTCTCTGATCTCCATTGGGACAGACATCGGTCTAGACCTCACCCTTCCGGTCGAGCCTGGGCCTACTCATATTCCACACAATGAGGATCTTCAACCTTCGGTCATTGATCTTGCATTTGTTCCATCAGACCTGGCTATCTCCCATAGGGCTAGGTTGGATTACTCCCTTAGGGGTCCATCAGACCATGTTCCATTGGTTCTGATTCTTCCAGTCGTTCCCACAATTGTGGAGACTCACAGGAAAACCCTGCTGCATGATGGTGGCAAAGAGGTAGCGCTCTTCCTTACTGATGTTATTCGGGATCTCCACAAAGTAGCTAGACTTCTGGAACCTACTACTACTGATGAGGTCGAAGCTGCGGTTCATGCTGTGGCAGAGGCCTTTTCCACTGCATAGGAAGCCCATGCAGTGGACATCATGATCACTTGCTGCTCTAAACCCTGGTGGAACCAGGAATGCCACGAAACCTTTGGGAGATATCGTGAGACTCGTTCTCACAATGACTACTCTAGTTTGAGACATGCTAAGAAGCATGCTAAGTGCAACTTCTTTGATGCTCACATTGAGGAGATTGCTTCTACCAACAAGCGACTGTGGGACCTTATGGAGTGGGTCCAAAAGCAGAAGCTTCCACCCTGCGAGGCTATCCAGTACAATGGACAGCCATGTCACGCACTCCCGGATCTCTGGGATGCACTCCACAATACCTACAACTCTGCTTCTGGCCGAGCTGTGGATATTTCCATTCTTGATCTGCTGCCAAGCCTTCTGGCTAGGGAGTGGGTCCATTTTTCAGCCTTAGAGCTAATGGACGCCCTGAGCGCATGTTCGGGTGTGTCCACCCTGGGGCCGGACCATGTAACGTGGACCCACCTCAAAGAGATCACCAAGGACCCTGATGTCCTTCGGCTATTCATCGGGATAGCTAATACCTGCATGCGTGTGGGTCATTGGCCATCCCACTTCAAGGAAAGCTTGTCGGTTATCATACTGAAGCTGGGCAAGCCATCCTACTCAATGCCCAAGGTGTTCAGACCCATTGTGCTCCTGAACACCTTTGGTAAACTCATCGAGAAGATGATCTCGAATCACCTCCAGTTTGACTCCGTCAAACATGGAGTTTTCCATCCAAATCAGCTCGGTGGTATCTGTCAGAGGTCCACTGATGATGCTGGGATGCTCCTAACCCACATCGTTCATGCAGGGTGGGCCAAGGGCCTCAAGACTAGTGTTGTCGCTTTTGACATCCCTCAGTTTTTTCCTTTGCTCAACTACTCTATGTTGTTGGCAATTCTATGGAAGCAAGGATTTGACCCCTGTGTGGGTAAATTCTTTGCCTCTTATTTAGTTGGCTGCTTTATGCATTACGCATGGGGGGACCATAAATCTGACCTCAGACAGGTGGACATTGGGGTAGGTCAGGGCTCATCACTCTCTCCTGTCCTCTCCAGCCTTTATCTTGCCCCTTCATGAAACTTTATGATAGGGAGGCAGTCACACTTGGGAGTACCCTTCTCTCATACGTCGACAATGGCCTTGCCATCGCCTAGGCAGAAACCTGGGAGCCTAATCTGGTGTGCCTTAAGCAAGCATACTAGATTATATATTGCCTGACTGCTTTGTTTGGGCTTGCCATCGAGTATGACAAGTCCGAAGTTTTTCATTTCTCCTGTAAATGGGGAGATGACAATCCACTGCTGGATTTGGGGTATGCTCCCCATACCGGCAATACTCCACTATGCCCTAAGACCCATTGGAGGTACTTGGGTTTTTTCTTCGATCGTACTCTTACTTTTAAAGAGCATGTTCGGCATTACGCTACTAAGTCTCTGTCCACAGTCAAGGCCATGGGCATACTTGGTAACTTGTTGCAAGGCCTTCTTCCTAACCAGAAAAGGACTCTTTATTGCTCATGTGTAGTGCCTATTGCTATGTATGGGTTTCATTTATGGTTTTACAAGGGTTCCCGTAACAAGGCCCTCCTAAAACAGCTTAACACTATGCAGCACAAAGTGGCATTGTGGATCACTGGCGCATTCTGCGCCAGCCCTACCAGAGGGGCTGAGGCCTTGGCTGGCCTTATCTCCATCCACCTCCACCTCAAGAAACTGGCTTCCCGTGCCGTCCACAGGGTTGCCACACTTTCTGAGAACCACCCTGTTTGCTCTGTTATGGGGTGTCAGTATATAGGGGAATGTGTTCCACACCCCAGATCAATCGCCCTCATGACCCCCGCTCAGGCAGTCAAGTTCAAGGGGCTGGTCACAGAGGCAAACTCTCGTTTGCCAGACTTAATGGAGACGTTCGAGCTATTTGCACTCGAAGCATTGCCAGGTTCTCGCCTCCTGGACTGCTACGCAGCCCAGGTGACTTATAAGACATATGATACTTTGCTTGGTGGAAACCCTGTGGGTCATCAGGTGGATTTACTCAACAATGCTCTTCGTGAATATTGTGAGGATGGACAGGTTGTCTATGCAGCGACAGACGCAAGTCTGCCGCTGGTTGGGGACCACCAGGCAGTTTCGGCTGCCCACATTTACAGGGGAACATGGTTGCTTCATGCGACGTGTCACCCAGCTGGCAAGGTTACAGCCCCAGATGCTGAACTTTTCACTATTCATATGGCTTTGGGAACTGCTGCGGCAGTCTCTGAGGCTGTACACATTGCAGTCTTTACAGACTCGATTGGTTCTGCCAAGCAAGCTCTTGACCCGTCCATACATTCTGGCCAGGGACATTTCCTGGCTGTTTGTCGTCTCTTGTTGGAATGGTTCAGGGATCGTCCTAACCGCTCCCTCACTTTCTGGTCTGTTCCATCTTCAGCGAAATGGTCCATTCATCAGGAGGTGCATATATTTGCCACCGATCTGCAAGTCACCATTGGACACTGTCCAGCGATGTCTATTGATTTGCTGCATAAACTCAACATGGCAGCTGTTCAGAAGGCCTGGAAGGTTACCTTTCAGGACTCCTCCTACTGTGGTTCGAACTTTCTTGCTCTCAAGGATAGTAAGAACAAATTTCTACAGCCAACGTACCTCCGTGGGGGTGTCAGCCTAATAGTCAAGTGGTTTGGGTGTAGGCTTAATTCCTACTAGACTGCTTGGCTAGAAGGTCCTGGGTTCAAAACCTGTGGGGGGGGGATTTATTCTCAACCATGGGAAGTACCAGTGCATGAGGTATGGTTGCTTAGCAATATTCCCAGGTGACACTGGATTAGGTTGTGTGGTCCTGTTTGGTATTGTTTGGTGCTGTCACAGGCTAGCGTGGGAGTTGTCACACCCAGCCACATAGCAAGTCACATAGTGACATCACACTGTCATGGTGTGACCCAGCTGTGTGCATTGCCCAAGTCCAATATTGGCCAAAGGTGGTGGTGCCCTAATGCCGGGGCCTAACTTGGGAGGATTACCTAAGCCACTGCTGGAGATAGGGCATTATAAGAAGGGGAATGTCGTAATAACAGTCCGACTCGGGGCATGCTGAAAAAAGCTGCCGAGATGGGATACCCCTCCTGGTCCGCTTCAGCATAGTTCCAGTAGTTAGTAGACATAACCCAATCTCCAGATTGAGGATGCTCACTAAGTTGGCTTAAAATAACCTCAGGACCAATCTGGTAGCGGTGTCTGCAAGGTGTAGATCTCAGACAGTTAAGCACAGGGATCTGGGCCATAAGGCATACCAAACCAGCTGCTGAGGAACAGGAAGCAACTCCGGGGTAGCGCCTGGGTGAAGTTGTGGGCCGTAGCAAGTGATGTACCGGGGCGTGCTGAAAAAAGCCGCCGGTTATCAGAGAATGCTTACCTGGCTCGAGAGGACTAAATCCTACATTGGTTGGCCTGGTACAGGAAAAATAGCTAGGTTCTAGCTCAAGTTGATTCCACGTTGCCATTGGCTAAGGCTGGTGGTAAGAGACCCCTCAAGGGACTCCATAGACAGGAGCCCTCACTGGTCTCATCCCCATCCACCTCTATCTGAAGAAGCTGGCTTCAAGAGCGAACTACCATCTCTCCACCCTCTCCGATACTCACCCTCTCCGATCTCTTCTCGATCATCTGAACGCCAAGGGTGCCCACCCACACCCTCTCTCCATCTCCCTCCTGTCTGACCGCCTCGCTAGGCAGGTCAAGGGTTCCCTTATGGAAGCCGTCTCAGTGCTCCCATCCCTTACTGAACAGTTTGACCCCTGCTCTGCAGTGGCTTGACCTGGTCACCGTCTCCTGGACCGCTTTGCGGCCCAGGTCTCCTTCCACGATTCTTCCCGTTCTCGTGATGAGAGAGCTGTGCATATAAGGCATCTGAGTAGCACCTTGGAATATGCTAATGCCAACCCTTGGGTTCTCGCTGTGGCCACGGACACCAGTCTACTGCTGCGGGGGGAGTTCCAGGCAGTTTCCGCTGCCCATATCTACTGGTCAGGCCAGCGTATCTTCCAGACGAGACATGCGGCAGGTCAGGTAACAGCTCCTGATGCAGAGCTGTATGCTATCCGGATTGTGATTGGGAAGGCTACCAGCCTCCCTGATTGTGACTCCATTGTTTTGTTCACTGACTCTCTTGGCTCAGCTAAGAAAGCAGTGGACCCCTCCATTCACTCAGGTCAGGCTCATTTGCTTGCCATGTGTAGCACCCTTATGGAGTGGTTTGGGGATCACCCTGAATGCTCCCTTCACATCTGGCACACCTACTCTTCGGAGAAGTGGGCCATTCATGGTACCATACACTAGTACTATACTGAACTTCAGGCCTCTGCGGGTTCCCGTCTGCAAACCTCGCTTGACTCCCTTCATCAGAAGGTTGTCAAATCCTGCCAGGATGCCTGGATCACTCGATTCCAGGATCCTACTTACTCGGGTAGCCAGTTTATGGCTCTCGAAGGGCGTAACAGTAAGCCCCTCCAGTCCACTTACCTCCGAGGTTTGTGGCTGCCTTCCACCGCAGCCAAGTCTAACTCGCTGTCCACCCGCATGTGTAGGGTTATTCTCAACCATGCACCTATCGGGGCCTACAGGTCTCGGTTCTTCCAGGATGATCCATTTTGGTGTCCATGCGGGGCTCCCTTCGAGTCTCGTGTGCATATTCTTACCAACTGCAGTAGGTTTGACTCCTCTAGAGGGTACCCAGCCACACTGGGTGCCCTCGTCAAGTTCTTGAAAGCAAACCCTCAGGCATTCGCTTTCCCATCCACTCCTCAGGGAATTGGATAACTGGCTTAGGGTAGGTGGGTTATTGTCCGGCAAAAGTCCGGTGAAGACCTTTGGAGTTTTATGAGCGGAGCTGTCCCCTTCAGCAACTAGGTGTGGTGAAGACGCCGATAGCCACACAAATGGTGCGGCCTATTACTCTGGCAAGGGTGACCGCGGCCGGGGGGATGACTCCTAGTAAAAAGAACTCCGAGGGCTAGTAGCTAGACCGGTAACTGGGGCGTCTCCACTGCTGGGCATTTACGGTGAATCAATACCTACTGACTGGGCCTGGTCTCTGGACTGGGTCGCTGGTTGGGGGACCTCCCTGCCCACTCACCTTGTCTGGCATCCACTCCCCTCACCCTTCGGACTCGGGGGTAGGATGCAATTCCTCCTACTGTTGGTTTTGGGCAATGGTACATTTGCTTGGTAGGGCGTAATTACCACTTTCTCCATAGATACCCGCTAGTGTACTTGTTTGTATGCCGGCCACGGGCTGTATTCGAGCACCGCATAATAAATTGGCCTTAGGCCACGATTTAAAAAAAAAAAAAAAAAAGGGATCACGTACCCCCTCATGCACTCCCTCGCCATCACCTGGGCCTGCTGCGGGGAATTATGCCAGCTTTATGGGATACAAAGAAGATCCTGTAACCTCTCCTTGGGACCCTACCCCTAGTGCACCTAGCCCTGTGCCTTCTTCCACCAGCTCATTGTCCCTGTACTCCTGCCATCTTCTGAACACTGTTGAAAGTATTGCAGGAGACCTCAAAGCAGCCTTGGACTCACTGGACTTAATCTCTACCTTCCTTAACAAGTCAGTGGAGAATATTGACTGGACTACCCTCCTGGCAAAGTCAGTCAACCCCCTTGCATGATCAATCATTTGGTTGTGCAAGGCTATCAATGACAGCAGATAGTCTGCTGTTGAACTTGGCTTCGGAATGCCTACCATAGGTACCATCCTGAGTGCATCTATGGGTCTGACCCCCGTCACTCCTACTCCTCCCCCTCTTGCCCCTGCCCCAGTGGTTACACCTCCAGTGCCTAGGGCTCGAGCTGTCCCCCAGCCCCCTCCAGCTGGGCCTCCCCCTCAGGATCCAGATGTTCCAATGCCTGGTCCAGAGGGTCCTCCGAGTGGTCACCACCCCCCTGGGGTTGGACCCTCTCCTCTCTCAGGCAAGGGGACCTACCAGCATAAGCCGGTGGCTCCTCCTGCTCCTTCTACTCCAGTTACCAAGGCAGGGAACAAGAGAACATTCTCTGCAGTGGCTAAGGAGCCTGTCCCCCAACTGAAAGGGAAGGGGAAGGTGACTACAGTATCGGGGACAGTAGTGCAACTGGCACAAATGTTCCCCTCGCTTTCTCTGGATAGGATACTCGCCATGGGTGAGCAAGCCTCTCCTCCTAAGTCCAAAGCCTCTAAGAAGAGGCCTAGGATGACCACCACTGGTCTCTCTCGGCACCAGATTATCATTAACTTCAAAGCTACCCCCGAAGTCTCCTCATTCCACCTCAAAACTATGGTTAACCATGGTTTTGTGGACTCACACCTTCACATTCATGTAGAGTCTACCTCTGCCAAGTATGGAGGTTTTGCCCTGTGTGCCAATGCTGTCCCCACCCCTGCCAACCTTGAGGTTGCTAAGTTGTGGATCTCCAAGGCTGTCCCTCAGGGAACTGTTTTCACAGCTGGCCTTCCCCAGTTGAAGTCCTACCTTAAGGTCGTCAATGTCCCTTTCTTCAGGATTGGCAAGACTTGCTGGTCCTCATTCGAAATTGAGCAGATCATGAAATGCACAGCATTTTCTGACTTGTTCACATTAATGGGACCCCCCTGTATTATGAGGAACTCTGAGGCATCTGATACTGCCACGGTGTACTTCAATATCCATGACTCTCAGAAGGGTCAATGAGTGAATTCCCTCCTTCAGAAATCGCTTCATATTGGTGGTTATGCCTGCCCTATCAGGCCTTCCGCTGTCTCTCCAGGGGTGTCCCTGTGCAAGTGTTGCTTCCACTGGGGCCACCCCATTCAATTCTGCAAGGCACAGGCCTTGAAATGCCCGACCTGTGGTAGTCCTCATTGCAAGAAACATCACTATACTCTCTGTGGGTACTGCAGGGGAAACCCTAACATGCAGCCTCCCATTCCTCCTACACCAGTGGATGAGCCTGATGGATCTCATTAATCACCATGACATCATGGTTCTCTCTCTCTTTCTAGGGGGTGAGATCCTGAACCTCATGAACGTATATTCCGATTTGGAACACATGGCAATTTGGTTCCTCATGGACCAGTCTGCCACCTTGCCCAAGCATATCTATATGGGTGGCGATTTTGATTGCCATTCTGAGCTTTAGGACCCTAATTATAGCTCCCACTTGGGTATATCACAGTCTCTGATCTCCATTGGGACTGATATTGGTCTAGACCTTGCCCTTCCAGTTGAGCCTGGGCCTACTCTTTTTTTTTTTTTTTAATTTTTTTTTTAAATCATGGTCTAAGGCCAATTTATAATGCAGTGCTCGAACACAGCCTGCAGCCGGAATACAAGTGTAAACTAGTGGGTATCTATGAAGAAATGGTAACTATGCCCTACCAAGCATATGTGCTATTGCCCAAGACCAACAGCAGGAGGAATTGTGTCCTACTCCTAAGCCCAAAGGGCAAGGAGAGTGGACGCCAGAGGAGGCAAGTGGGTAGGGAGGTCCCCCAACCAGCAGCCCGGTCAGTAAGTGTTACTTCACCATAAATGCCCCATACCAGAAATCCCTAGGTACTGGTCCTGCTACTAGCCCTCAGAGTTCTTCTTACTAGGAGCCATCCCCCTAGCCATGGTCACTCTTGCCAGAGTAATAGGCTGCACCATTTGTGTGGCTATTGGCGCCTTCACCGCACCTAGTCACCAAAGAGGACAACTCCATTCATAAAACTCCAAAGGTCTTCACCAGACTTTCACTGGAGTTCTCCGGCACTGGACAATAACCCACCTACCCTGAGCCAGTTATCCAATTCCCTGAGGAACAGATGGGAAAGCAAACACCTGAGGGTTTGCTTTCAAGAACTTGACGAGGGCACCCGGCGTAGCTGGGTACCCCCTAGAGAAGTTGAACCTTGGACAGGAGGTAAGAATATGCACACAAGACTTGAAGGGAGCCCCGCATGGACACCAGAATGGTTCATCCTAGAAGAATCAAGACCTATAGCCCCGATAGGCACATGGTTGAGTATAACTCTACACATGTGGGCAGACAGCAAGTTAGACTCTGCTGCAGTAGGAACTACCCTCACCCGCCTTAAACTGACATGGGTTTAGCTAAACTACTATGATATTTTGTTAATCCTCAACATTCAGTTTTTTTATAAATTAGTACTGCTAAACTAAATACTTTACAGTACTTTCATTTGCAGCCTATCTAGAAATGTTCTATTTCTCAATTAAGGTTTATAATATAAAGATACTACAAATAAATTTACACCAGATAATTTAAATGATAAAGATTATAAAATTAATGTTGCTATAGCATCTGCTGTTACTAGTTATTCTAGAGATTATATGTCTCAATTTAAAAATAATCCTAAATTAAAATTATTTTATACAGATAAATTAATTAGATCAAATAAACAAACTTATAGTTACCGAAGTTAACTAAAGCAGCTTTTCATCTAAAATATCTAAAATTTTATTTAGCCTTAAGCTACTACATCAGATATAAACTTGATCAAATATATTTATATTAGATGGTGAATAACTCACACACTATCTTTGAAACAATTTAATTTTTGTGAGATACTTCCTTAATGATTTAAGTTATATTTTAGTTAGTAACGAATGCTACTATAACTTAGTTAACTTAAGCTATACCAACCCTATTCTAGCAAAGCTAGAGTGCTACTAACTTATAGCGAAGCTACAGCAGCCTAAGTAAGTTAAAATTTTCCAAGATTAAATCTTAATTTAAGACTTTAGCATATTTGTAGTGCAAGTACAACTGTTGTAATGGTAAACAAGTTCCTCTTAAGACTTTTTGTTTTATCTAAAAACAGATTACTAAATTAAGCTTTTTACCTAAAAGCCTGGTAATTTAAACACTATAACTAAATTGAATTAAACTTGATAGGTTAACATTATTTTTTTAAACCTTACAGTATAGTAGCTTTGCTACTACGGTAACTAGGAAAGCGTAGCTACTTCCACCTTAAGTTATAGCATACTAGGATAAAAGTTGTAACCTAGGCTAGCGGACGCTATTCTAGCGAAGCTAGAATGCTACTCGTTAGAAACTAAACCAACTGTTACTAGGCCGCCCTCTCAAAAGCTAAGCAGCTGCAGTAGCATTCGCTAGGTTGTAGTAGCCCAGTTACGATTACTAATGTAATAAGGATAGTAATAAACACGTAAGTAACAGCATTACAAACACAGTGAAAGTATTTGAAGTAATCAGTGTAATGATTAATAAACGAAGGTTCACTTGTACCTAGCGTAAGCTAGTGGAATATTTGCATAACAACTCCACAGGAGTTTTGTATCTTATTTTTCAAAAAGAGGCAAAATTTAGTGCTTTTTTTTGTTTGTTTTAAGCTTAAACTATCAGATAATCTATAAGCATTTGATGGTTAAGTGTTTAAAATTGTAACGAAGTTGGCTCACAATCAGCAGGAAACCAACGAGTAATTTTATAATCTTTAGTAGGATCCTCAGAGACTACACGAATGAAATTATTAATAAGCAGTAGTAACTTCGTTCTTTAGACGAGAAATCTATTAACCGTTTTCACTAGCATTGCCATGTAAATATAGGGATTATTAAATAATATTTAAATATATTCTTAATAATGTGACTATTACTAGCCGAGTAACGAAGTTAGCCTTCGCTAGTAAAGATAAAAGCAAAGCTACTATAACTTAAATATATTCTTAATAATGTAACTATTACTAGCCGAGTAACGAAGTTAGCCTTCGCTAGTAAAGATAAAAGCCCAGTAGCAAAGTTAGCTTATTACTAAAGGTGCCAATATTCGAGTTCGATATTTTGTGGGGTTATACTTTTGATAAACTTTTGTAACTTAAATTTTGGTATTGATGGTATATCTTTATATTTTGTATTATTAAATAGTTACTAGCATTCGCTAGTAATTAAACCAGAATAGCTTTGCTACTACTAGCAATCACTACTAAGGTTTAGTAGTGTAGATTTTGCATTTAATAGTGTAGAACATATTATGAGAGATGTTAATAATGGTTGGACCGGTAACTATAAGGCTATTTTTATATATGTTAGCTAAAATAGTCTTCAAATGTAATATAATTAATCTTATAGTAACAAAGTTACTACGCTACTTTAGCATTAACTGAATTTATAATTAAATTTAGCTACTTAATAAAACTTAAGTTGGACTCTGTTAAATAATTTTACAGCTTAAGCTACAGTATAACTTCTAGTAACTATGTAAGTACGCTACTAGTCTAATCCGAAGCTAATAAGAATTGCTTAATATATACTAATACATACTATAAGCATTATACAATGTATTAATATATTTACTATTCTTATATAATCAACATATTTAAGATTATATCTGCATCCCTCGGAGGTTACCTAGTAATTAAACCAGAATAGCTTTGCTACTACTAGCAATCACTACTAAGGTTTAGTAGCCGAAGGTAGCTTCGCTACTAGTGCTATGTTATTTAATATTTTGCTAGCTAAGATATAATTAATTATATACTTTATTCTAGACTAGATTAATTTGTTAAACTTAACTACTTTTAATAATACTATAGTTCATACAAATCACCTAGAGTTTTAGTTTGGTCAATAGGAGTAATTATTTTAATTCTTATGATGGCTATAGCTTTCTTAGGTTATGTTTTACCTTATAGTTTTCCTAACTCTGCTTAACCTAGTGTAGCAAAGCTAAAAATCAGTATATAAAACTAGTACCATATTTGAAATGGCTCAAGTTAAATTATTGTTTATTTTTAGCTGCTAAATATTTTTTCAACAACTCAATTTATAACGGTACTATTATTAATATGGTAAATGAAAAAGGTAATACTCTTGAATTTCCATCTATAAATAGTGCTAGACTTCATTTTAAAGTAAGATTTAATACTATATCCAAAAATATTAATAATAATTTACCTATTTTAGTGCTAACCTACGGTAACTAGTATAGCTACATTATTCGGTAACTAAACGAAGTTAGCATTCGCTATAACAAAGTTACTATGCTATTCAATTAAAAAATAAAACTATGAAATGTTGAACTATTATTTAGTAGCTCACGCTAACAATATTAATAGGCAACTATTAGCTTTTAAATAGTAAAAATAAAACAGCAACGAAGTTAGTGTAGCGAATGCTATTCTAGAGTTACTTCTAGTGGAGATAGATACGCAATGCATCCTTACTTTATCTTTAAAGATTTAGTTACTATATTTGCACTCTTCTTAGCTTTATCTATAATGGTATTCTTCTACCCTAATGTTTTAAAGTAAGTAGCTACTAACTTCGTTATTCTAGCGAAGCTGGTCTAGCTACTATAAAGTAAAGGAGAATGCATATTTAATAAATCAATAAATTAAAGAAATGTAGCCTAACAAATGCTAACTAGAAGTTAGCATTCGCTACGCTAGTTACTAGCGAATGCTATAGTAGCCTTAGTCACGCAGATACACTAGACTAACTGCATTAGTATGCTATTAAATTATTCTTTGGCCTACAATGAATTTTCGCTTTTAGGTAACCAAATAATAAATGGATATAATGGAGTTTTAACTGCAAAGGCTAAGAAGAATCCTAACCATAATATTTTTTGGCTATCTAAACTTATAGAATATAATGAAATTGTACCTGTAGATTGCCACATTAGATTAATTATTACAGGTGCACTGCAATGATATCATATGAATTAATTTTAAGTTCAGCAATTTTAATAATAATTTTATTAACAGGATCTTTAAATTTCACTACTATAATAGAAAGTCAACAAGCTATTTGGTTTATAGTACCTTTATTGCCTATATTATAACAACCTAAACCTGCAATGGTTCTTATACCTGATTTAGTCTTTACATGAGTTTGAAGTAGCTTTGCTAGGATGAATTAAATTTCCAGTAGTAACTTTGTTACTAACTTCGTTACTAGCGTACTAGTTTTGTCCAGATTTTACTGTAATTGTAAATGTACCTTTTCTATTTTTATTTGTAAATCTTGCAACATCTGAATAATTAATTTTACCTTTAGCAGTAAATCCTTTTTCAAATTTTTTAGTTAAAAATTTTCTAGCAGTATAGGCTACTTCGGTTACTAATAACTAGCTTCTCCACTAGATTAGCTTCTCCACTAGTTATTAATATTTATAGCCTTGTAGAAGTGGAGTACAGTGATCAATTACTTTTCTTACTCCTTCTTTGCTTGCAATACTAACTTCATAAAAAGGAATAGTAACTTTGTTACTACTCACTTTACCTTTCTTACTTGAAATAGCTATATGATTTACAGAGTAATAATCTCGAATGGCTTTAATATAATATCTACAGCCAAGGCTAGATTAATTGAAGATCTTATATATAAATTGATTGCATTAAATTTTAATTAATCTTTAATTAAAAGGGGGATTTAATTTACCTACCATATTATCAAATATTATTTGATTATTAGAGAAATGAATATAAGATAATATAGATAATAAAAATATAGAACAAATAAATATTACTGATATAATATCATTTATTGTATCCAGGTAAGTTAAGGTTTGGAAGGGTTAATAATTAAATCTAGCTTATTATAATAAAATATTAAAATATATACTTATTAACTCTATTATTTAACGGAAACCTAGTTTTACAACATCGTAAGTCTCAATTAGCTTATTAAATTCAAGCTATAAATAATAATGAACCAAAATTCCATAAATAACTTATATTAGCTGGTTGAGGTGAATCTACTATATATGAATTAACAAATCTAAGAAGTACATGGGTTTTTAATATTCTCATTTTTTATATTAATTTTTTTTTTATCTCATTTGTTACTGCTTAATTCCTTAAGCTACTAATTTTAGTTATATTTAACTATTCAGAAGCTGTTTTTTAGCTTAACTAAATTATTACTAACGAAGTTAGTATAGCGAATGCTAGCCTAGCTTCGCTAGACCAGGAAATTAATATTATTTTACATAATACTCTTTTAGTTTAAATATCAAAGTAGATAGAGAAGCTGTTTTTGGGGTTTTATTTCGCTTAACTAGTATAGCTGGGCTATTCTAACGAAGTTACTCTAGGACAGGCCTTTTTTACGTTTTGGGGATTTTTTAAATTTAAAAATAGCTTTGCTACTACAAGTTAGCTTATTACTAAAGGTGCCAATATTCGAGTCGATATTAGCTAACTGTAGTTTAATAGCTAATAGTAGCTAGTAGTAACCTTCGGTAACTAAACCTTTTGCTGACTTGTTCCTAAATAATGAAGGTAAAAAAAATATAGCATTCGCTAGTAACTAATCTAACTCCGATAAGTTTAGCTTTTTGGCTAGCTTCGCTAGAATAACGAAGTTAGTAGCTACTTACTGAAATGTTTTACTTTAGGAAGTAATTAATTAATAAGGTTTACCTTAGGATCGCTTAAATGTATTAAATACCTTAATACTTAAGATTATTTTAAGCTTTTGGGTTGTACCCTCCTTATATGTATAAATTTGCCTTAGTTTTCCTTAATAACCCCTTTAATTAACTTTAAATTAAATTTAAAGTATTACTTGTTTGACTTTCACTTTCATTGAATAGACTTTCACTAGTAAAGTAAGATGCAACACCCCAAGGGTTATTATTTGAAACCGGTTGGTTAACAAATATATCATAAATAATATAACCAAATAAGATAGTCACAATTACTGAAACTAATGATCCAAAACTAGATACGGCCGAATAGCGTACGCTATACTATTCTAGCCTAAGGCTAGTAGCGAATGCTAGCATGCGCTATAACATCTAGTAATCGCAAAGGGTAACTAGAATAGTTGTAACAAAGTTATTACTAGCGTTGCTAGACTAGGCTAGAACAATTACATCATGTATGCCAACTATTAGATATACCTGTGATATCACCTTCTAAATTAAATGATAATTCTAGTTGGTTTGCTGGATTTTTCGATGCAGATGGTACAAATAAAGTCACAAAATTTACATAACTGATTAGGCCTAAAGCTACTAAATTTAAGTTTTATTATAGAGTAGTAGTAACTTCGTTAGAAGGCTACTATAGCCTTAGCTAGTTACTAGCCTAACTTTATTATAGTAGCTACTATAACTAATGGTTTAAAATGCTACCTGCACAATCTTAGTAGTAGCTCATTTTCACTACGTTATAATAAATTAAGTTAAAAAATATCAATAACAAATCTGTACACTAGAATAGCTTTGTTTATACCTTTTATTTCTAGTAGCGTAACTATTCCTAATTACCTTTAAATAGTATACTAATATAATGTACGCTAGCCAAGCTAAACTAGTTACTAGCGATTGCTAACATCGTTATAGTAACCTTCGGTAACTATTATACTACTATTCTATTTTGTAATTCAGTTTTAGATATCCTAATTCTCTTTTAGAGTAGCGTTCGCTAACCTCGTAATAGTAGGAACAATATTTATAGTTATAGCTTTAACTAGAATAATTAACTATCACAGTACTACAAAACACCACTTTAACTTTGAAGCTAGTATATTGTACTGGCATTTTGTGGAAACCACATTCATAAGCTTTCACTAGCTAGAGACGGATCTCTATTTAGAAAAATTAGAAGTTACTAGCATAAGTCACAAAGTTATAGCGAACGCTACTAGTTAACTAAGTTATAGTAGCATTCGTTACTAACTGTGTTAGGCCTCTACAAATTTTAAGCAAAGGCTACTAGTACAAATTAAGTAAAATATTGGTTCAAGTCCAGTTTTCAGCAAATAACTTATTTTAACTCGCCTAATATAGTTATAGTTGTAACGAAGTTAGCTTAAGTTAACAAAGTTATAGTAGCTGCGATATTCTAGCGAAGCTATTATGTGGCGAAGCTAGGGCTCTATAGCTGCGCTATTCTAACGAAGTTACTGCTGCTGAATTTAAGCTAATAATTTAGGTAATTTAGATTCATGTGAATTTAAATAAGATTGTTTTGGACCATTAGCTGTACCTAAGAAAACTAAACTTATTAATCTAAAACTATAGAAAGCAGATTGACTCTTAAATTTACTCTTAGTTATTCTAGTAACGAAGTTAGTACTAGTATAGCATACGCTATATCTGACGAAGTTATTACTGCTGTTGAGATAATATTTATAGCCTTGTAGAAGTGGAGTACAGTGATCAATTACTTTTCTTACTCCTTCTTTGCTTGCAATACTAACTTCATAAAAAGGAATAGTAACTTTGTTACTACTCACTTTACCTTTCTTACTTGAAATAGGAGCAGGAGCTGGAATTGGAATAGTATTCGGTTCATTAATCTTAGCTACAGCTAGAAATCCTCAATTAAGAGGACAATTATTCTCTTACGCAATCTTAGGATTCGCTTGGAGGGCAGCCACAAACCTCCATTGAGGTAGGTGGGCTGGAGGGACTTACCATTGCACCCTTTGAGAGCCATAAACTGGCTTCCTGAGTAAGTAGGATCCTGGAATCGAGTGATCCAGGTATCCTGGCAGGATTTGATGACCTTCTGATGAAGAGAGTCAAGAGAGGTTTGCGGACGGGAACCCACAGAGACCTGAAGCTCAGTATAATACTGATGCACAGTACCATGAATGGCCCACTTCTCTGAAGAGTATGTGTGCCAGATGTGAAGGAAGCATTTGGGGTGACCCCCAAACCACTCCATAAGAGTGTTGCACACAGCAAGCAAGTGAGCCTGACCGGAGTGAACAGAAGGGTCCACCACTCTCCTAGCAGAGCCAAGGGAGTCAGTGAACAGGACAATGGAGTCACAATCAGAGAGGCTGGTAGCCTTCCCAATCGCAATCCAGATAGTGTACAGCTCCGCATCAGGAGCTGTCACTTGGCCTGCCACATGTCTTGTCTGAAAGACATGCTGGCCTGACTGGTAGATCTGGGCAGCAGAAACTGCCTGGAATTCCCCCTGCAGTGGCAGACTTGCATCCGTTGCCACAGTGAGAACCCGAGGATCGGCACCAGCATGTTCCAAAATGCTGTTCAGATGCCTCATATGCACAGCTCTCTTGTCACGAGAACAAGGAGAGTCATGGAAGAATACCTGGGCTGCAAAGTGATCCAGGAGGCAGTACTAGGCTGAGCCACTGCAGAGCAGGGGTCAAACTGTTCAGTGAGGGATGGGAGCATGTAAACAGCTTCCATAAGGGAACCCTTAACCTGCCTGACTAGATGGTCAGACAAGAGGGAGATGGAGAGAGGGTGTGGAGGAGCACCCTTGGAGTTCAGATGATCAAGGAGGGATCGAAGAGGGTAGGTATCAGAGAGGGTGGCGAGATGGTAGTTTGCTCTTGAGGCCAACTTCTTCAGATGGAGGTGGACAGGGATGAGGAAGTCAAAGACCTTTATAAGAGGGGCAATATAGAGGCCAGAGAGGACCAGAGACATGGCAGAGCCCTGTCCAATGCCCACATCTGCACCTCGGGGATCAGAGGAGAAGCCATTCCATGTATAAACAGTAGAATGGCCCACCAAATACAAAGCAAAGAAGGTCCTCATGTTAAGTGGGAACCCCTGCTTGGTAAGTATGGCCATGAGCATCTCATGGTTCAAGGAAGGAAAGAACTGAGCGATGTTAAAAGCGACCATGCTTGTCTTGAGACCTTTAGCCCACCCAGCACAAACCAGGTGAGTAAGGAACAACCTGGCATCCTCAGTGGAACATTGGTAAATGCCTCCGAGTTGATGGGGATGAAAGATGTCATGCTTAATGGCATCAAACTGAATTCAGTTAGAAAGCATTTTCTCAACCAATTTTCCAAATGTGTTCAGGAGGACGATAGGCCTGAATGCCTTGGGAGTAGAGTAGGAAGGCTTTCCCGGTTTCGGAATGATAACTGAGAGTGATTCCTTGAAGCTGCAGGGCCAATCACCCACCATGAGGCAGGCATTGGCCAGGTGCAGGAACACTGTCAAACAATTTTCATCGATGACAATGTGCTTGAGGTGGGACCATGTAACATAGTCCGGCCCTGGAGAAGACGCATTAGAGCAGGAGGACAAAGCTTCCATAAGCTCCAGTGCCAAGAAGGGGGCCCACTCCCTGACCAGGAGGTTAGGCAGGGGGTTGAGAACAGACGTATTGCACTGCTGGTCAGCAGCAGAGTTGTACATTGTGTGGAGGGCATCCCAAAGGGAGTCCATACCATGACAGGGCTGTCCATTAAACTGGATAGCCTCGCAGGGGGGCAACTTGCGAGCCTTGACCCATTCCATAAGGTCCCCTTCAATCTTGGAATCAAAGAATTGTCATTTGGCAGCTGTACAAGCTCACCTAAAGTCCCCCCAGTCACCATGACTACGAGAGCCTTGATACCTGGAGAAGAAGATAGAGCACACCTCGTCCCACCAGGGACGAGTGCAGCAAGTGATCCAGATCTCCTTTGAGTGGTGCGTCCATGCGTCGGAGAAGGCTTCAGCCATGGACAAGGCCAAGGCATCCACTTGTTCCAGGGATTCTGGAGAGGGACGATCACGAAGATTGGTCACCTCCTCAATGATGTGTCCCAAGAAGGCCTCCTCTTCATCGGAGCCCTTCGGAAGGACAGATTTGATGACCCCAATGTCAACGGAGGCAATAGGAAGGGTAACAGTCAATGGAATGTACTCTGGAGGGATAAGTCCCAATAAGGAAAGGTCCTTGATACATCGGAAGAAGAGACAAATACCAGATTGGACTCGATTGGTTTGGCCAAGCGAGCTCTTGACCTGTCCGTACATTCTGGCCAGGGACATTCCCTGGCTGTGTGTCGTCTCTTGTTGGTATGGTTCAGGGATCGTTCTGACTGCTCCCTCACCTTCTGGTCCATTCATCATGGTGTGCATGTATTTGCCACCGATCTACAAGTTGCCACTGGACGCCATCCAGCAATGTCCATTGATTTGCTGCGCAAACTCAGTGTAGCAACTGTTCAGAAGGCCTGGAAAGTTGCTTTCCAGGACTCCTCTTATCGCGGTTCTAACTTCCTTGCTCTCAAGGACAGTAAGAACAAACTTCTACAGCCAACGTACCTCCATGGGGGTTCTTGGCTTCCTTCCTTTCCCTCTCTGTCTGTTGTGACGAGGGCGAACCGTGCCATTCTTGGGCATGCACTGACCGGCGAGTACCGCTCCCAGTTCCATCCTCTAGAGCCTGTTGGCTGTGGGTGTGGGGCTCCTCTGGAGACCCGCACTCATATCTTGTGCTCTTATCCAATGTACAAGAGGTGTCGTGGCCTGCCGGTCTCTGTTGACCAGCTGGTATCTTTTCTTAAGCATAATCCTTCTGCGTTTGCGTTCAAGGCCAACACACCGCTTGCGGGAGTTGGATAATGCAGCGTGACCCCTGCTAGCTCCCCACGTCTCTGATGTGTGTAGGAGTTAATTGTGAATTGATGCATACTCTCCCTAGGGAGGGGAGGCTAAAGGTCACTTTGCATATCTGGTCCAGGATTCATGCATTCGTGCGTGTTTCCGTGACCATTCACCCAGACCGCCTGTCGGCGGTCTAGTTCGGCCAGGGGAGAGCCCATCTTCGTGTACCCTCTATTGTATGTACATGTCATAGTAGATACAGGTAGACTGCAATTGTGCACCACCTTAAACATGTTGATTTTTTTTAAAAAAAAGAAAAGACAAATACCAGATCAATCACTGATGGGCAAAGATCTGGGTTATGGGAGATAAACATCGGAGCCGGGTTGGTTGGAATAACCAAATCAAGCCCAAGATTGCAGCCCACTTCCATGAGCTTATGAGCTGTCGTTCAATGATGCAGAACCTCAGGGTCCCACTCCGAAGAATGATAGTTAAAGTCCCCACTCATAAAGTCGAATGGAGGAAGAGCATCAACCTTCTGATGAAGGAGATCAATGGCAGTGTGTTGATCATCTAAATAGATGTTCAGGAAGTTGTATGCCTTCGCATCAGTAAAGAGCATCAGTGCAAGGATATCAGGGTGATCAATGAGGTCCCTCCTCATTGATGGCCTTAGATGTTGCAACTGAGTGTGAACATAAGCCATCACTCGGAGCAGGGACCCCTGGGTAGGGGGACGCACCACCATGAGCTAGTCAGGGTGTTTAGGTCCGCCAATAACATCATCCCCTTCCACATCAGTGGTTGAGGGAGTAGAGCGGATGAACCTCCACAGAGGTTCTTGGAAGAAGAGAACATCAAAATCATCCTTTAATTTCTCAAGTAGTACATCAACATAAATATAGGATTTTGCAACATTAAATGAGAATACCCTAATGCCCTCCAGATGGTCCAAGTTGTTCCTAGACATAAGGGGGGTTATGAGGGGGGATGGGAGAGTGATGACGTCTGTCATGCACCTCTCAATAATGGGCTGTCAGCCAGGCCTGGTCATGCTTGTGGTTCCAGAAAGCACACTTCCTGGAATCAGCGGGGTGCTCCTTCTTGCAGTTACAACAATGAGGAGGGTGAGGGCACAGTTGACCAGTTGGGATAGCAGGAACTGGAGGCATAGCCTTTGGTTGCCCCTTACAACACTGTGCAAAGGTGCAATGGTTGGCACGGGAATGCAGACCACCACAGTCAGGACATGCAGGGCCATCAGCCTTGTACCAGGAAGAGGCATGGCCCCACTTGTAACAGCAGGTACACAGCAACTCGTTACGGCAAGGGTTAGCAGAGAGAATAACATACTGCTTGTTCCCAAACATGATCTTCTTGTTCAGAAGACTAAGAGCTTGAGTACCCCTCATGGAGTCCCAGATGTCGAAGAACGCTGTACAGGAGTCAGACATCTTGGAGTTACACACCAGTCTAGGGGGACTCTTAAGACTGATCATAAGAGCATGAACTGATGAGGTAAGGACCTCGACATCAGCTGGGGTACATTGAACTCCGGCGGTGGAGTTCTTGAGATAGGGGACGTCAACCACCTGGAGGTACGACGCCGAAGAGGGGAGTCTGATCCAGAAGGGTACTCCTGGAGGGGATAGATGTTCAACCAATGCCCTAAGGATCTCAATATCCTTAGTCATGGCAAGCTTGTTGGTGGCCATGGAATAGCCATCATATGCAAGTGTGGCACCTTCCACGATCAGGGAGCTTCTCCCAGCCTTCAATGCCTTACAGGCCTGCTGGGTAAGAGTATGGAGACCAGCCAAGGCATTCAACTTGTCTTCATAGGAAACTAGGACCTGCTTCCATGACGGTCCAGAAATTGTGAATGCTGGCTTCTTAGAGTGAGCATTGGATGAGGAAGGTTGCTTCGCAGCCTTGGCTTGCACATGAAGTCTGAGTAGCTACTCTGCAGAAAGATGGGGGAAGGCCACTTTCAACAAGGAGAGCAGGTCTATCCCAGGTTTGGCCAAGGCCGGTTGTTTTGCTGCAGCCAAATAAGCCTTCTGTCCTGGCTTGGGCTTCGAAGTGAGTGTGGAGGGAGGAGGTCCAGAGGGCCTCTTGTAGGGGACCTGAGGCTTCGAAGGGGCCTTTACAGGTCAGATGGATGCCTTCCCCTTGGGGTCCGTGCATGGGCATTTGACCAGAGTTTTCTCCAGGTCCATAAGGTTGTCCTCCTCCTGCACAGGGGGTCTGCTCTGGGGGGGGCCGAGAGTAGAAGGCCCTGGTACCCTTGGACGGGTAGTCGGAGGCCTAAATGTCACCACTGGGGGAGTAGGAAATGCCAAAGCAATCAAGTCCCTTAGGGAGAGAGAGTCACTTGCCCCTGTGTAGATTTCATGCCATATGGGGGACAATACGACCATCTGGACTATCTCAGATAGTCAAGAGGCGATGGGATGGAAGGACGGAGTGTTCTCCTGGGGAATGAGATGCGCTGTCTTCATAAAGTCTGCAACAATCTTGAGCAACTGTTGGATCACATTGGCATCCTCTCTGGCACTAATGTTAATGCCCAGAATAGAGAGGGGGGCAGCAGTGGGCTCCTCCTGGTCATCCTGCTCCATGTCCTCTGGAGAGGCAGGGGGGGGGGAAAGACAGGGGGAGGGATGAAGCTCTGGCTTCCATGCCAGGAGCTGGGATAGGTTGAGAGGGGGTTGGGGACCCATGTTGCAACAGAGTGTGTCCCCTCTGCTGAAGGAGAACTGCAGGGGCATAGGTATTCCTGGCACTGCTGCCGTAGGGGGGGATACCCAGGGAGTAAGGGCCTGTGGTAGACCTGGGGGTCTGGGGAGTGGTTTGGCTGCCACCTGGTTGGATGGTAGCTGCCATCTCTTTGTCTTCTGAGGAGACCGAGCGATAAGCACTCGTCCTCCTCCTCAAACTGCAGGGAGGTATGGGGGCTGCAGGCCTGTATAGTAATCCGTGCTTAGAGCACTCACTGTCTGGGATGTTGAGGATGTTGGGTCAATGAGGGGGTGATCATATGATCAACAGGTGGGAGTACTGGGAAAAGAAGTGATGCGACGTACCCAGATACTAGCCCAGCTACTAAGCACCCAATAACCTCTTACTTGGACCCAATCCCCCAGCCACGGTCGCCCTTGCCAAAGCAATTGGCTGCACCATTTGAGTGGTTATCGGTGTCTTCACTACTCCTAGTTGCCAAAGGGGTCAGGTCCATTCACCAGCCATCAAATGCATTCACCAGGTCTTTTCCAGGGGCCTCCAATGCCAGACAATAACCCACCTACCCTGAGCCAGTTATCCAATTCCCTGAGGAATGGATGGGAAAGCAAACACCAAAGGGTTTGCCTTCAAGAACTTGACAAGGGCACCCGGCATAGCTGGGTACCCCCTATTTTTTTTTTTTTTTTTTTTTAAATCAATATGTTTAAGGTGGTGCACAGTTGCAGTCCACCTGTATCTACTGTGACATGTAGGCTACAAAGTAATGGTAATCGAAGACGGGCTCTCCTCTGGCCGAACTAGACCACCAACAGGCAGTCTGGGCGAACAGTTGCGGAAACACGCACGGACACGCGAATCCTAGACCAGATATACAGAGCGACCCCTTGTCTCCCCTCCCTAAGGAGAGTATGCATCAATTCACAATTAACTTCTACACATGCCAGAGACGTGGGAAGCTAGCAGGGGTCGCGCTGCATTATCCAACTCCCACAAGTGGTGTGTTGGCCTTAAATGCAAACGCAGAAGGATTATACTTAAGAAAAGATACCAGCTGGTCAATAGAGACCGGCAGGCCACAACGTCTCTTGTACAGTGGACAAGAGCACAAGATATGAGTGCGGGTCTCCAGAGGAGCCCCACACTTGCAGCCAATAGGCTCTAGAGGATAAAACGAGGAGCGATACTCGCTGGTCGGTGCATGCCCGAGAATGGCATGATTTGCCCTTGTCGCAATGGACTGAGAGGGAAAGGAAGGAAGCCAAGAACCCCCATAGAGGTACGTTGGCTGTAAAAGTTTGTTCTTACTGTCCTTGAGAACAAGGAAGTTCAAACCACGATAAGAGAAGTCTTGGAAAGTGACTTTCCAGGCCTTCTGAACAGTTGCTACATTGAGTTTACACAGAAAATCAATAGACATTGCTGGACAGCATCCAGTGGTGACTCGAAGGTTGGTGGCAAATAAATGCACACCCTGATGAATGGACCATTTTGCCGATGACGGAACGGACCAAAAAGTGAGGGAGTGGTCAGGATGATCCCTGAACCATGCCAACAAGAGATGACACACAGCCAGGGAATGTCCCTGGCCAGAATGTATGGACAGGTCAAGAGCTTGCTTGGCAGAACCAATCGAGTCCATAAAGACTGCGATATGTACTGCCTCAGAAACTGCCACAGCAGTTCCCAAAGCTATACAAATGGCGAAAAGTTTAGTATCTGGGGCTGTAATCTTGCTGGCTGGGTGACATGCTGTACGAAGCAGACGTGTCCCCCTATAAACATGGGCAGCAGAAACTGCCTGGAAGTCCCCAACCAGTGGCAGACTTGCATCCGTCGCTGCGTAGACAACCCGTCTATCCTCACGGTACCCACGAAGGGTATTGTTGAGCAAATCCACCTGACAACCCGCAGGGTTTCCACCGAGCGAGGCATCATATGTCTTATAAGTCACCTGGACCGCGTAGTGGTCCAAGAGACGAGAACCTGGCAATGCTTCGAGCGCAAATGGCTCGAACATCTCTGTTAATTCTGGCAAACAAGAGTTTGCCTCTGCGACTGGCCCCTTGACCTTGACTGCCTGAGCGGGGGTTATGAGAGCGATCGATCTTGGGTGTGGAGCACATCCCCCAATATACTGATGCCCCATAATGGAGCGAACAGGGTGATTCTCAGAAAGTGTGGCAATCCTGTGGACGGCATGGGTAGCCAGTTTCTTGAGATGAAGATGGATGGGGATGAGGCCAGCCAAGGCCTCAGCTCCTCTGGTAGGGCTGGTGTGGAATGCACCAGTGATCCACAGTGCAGCCTTTCACTGCATAGTGTTAAGTTGCTTCAGAAGGGCCTTGTTGCAGGCACCTTCATAAAACCAGAGTCGAAACCCATATGTAGCGATAGGAACTATGCACGAGCGATAAAGAGTCCTCTTCTGAGCAGGAAGAAGGCCTCACAAAGAGTTACCAAGCATGCCCATGGCCTTAACCGTGGACAGAGACTTGGTAGCATAGTGTCGAACGTACTCTTTGAACGTAAGAGCGCGATCGAAGAAAAAACCCAAGTACCTCCAGTGGGTCTTAGGGCATAACGGAATATTGCCGGTATGGGGAGTATATCCCAAATCCAGTGGTGGGTTGTCATCTCCCCGTTTACAGGAGAAGTGAAACACTTCGGACTTGTCGTGTTCGACGGCAAGCCCAAATAAAGTAGTCAAGCGATATATAATTTGGTATGCCTGCTTGAGGCACACCAAATTAGGTTCCCAAGTTTTAGCTTGGGTGATGGCAAGGCCATTGTCGACATATGAGAGCAAGGTACTCCCAAGGGCGGTCGCCTCCCTATCATAGAGCTTCATGAAGGGGGCAAGATAGAGGCCAGAGAGGACAGGAGAGAGCAAAGAGCCCTGACCTACCCCAACGTCTGCCTGTCTGAGATCAGACTTATGGTCTCCCCATGCGTACTGCATAGAGCGGCCAACTAAGTAAGAGACAAAGAATCTCCCCACACAGGGGTCGAATCCTTGCTTCTGCAGAATAGCCAACAACATATTGTGGTTGAGCGAAGGAAAGAACTGAGCGATGTCAAAAGCAACAATGCTAGTCTTGAGGCCCTTGGCCCACCCCACATGAACGATGTGGGTTAGGAGCATCCCAGCATCATCAGTGGACCTCTGACGGATACCACCGAGCTGATTTGGATGAAACACTCCATGTTTGACAGAGTCAAACTGGAGGCGATTCGAGATCATTTTCTTGATGAGTTTACCAAAGGTGTTGAATAGGATGGCTTGCCTGGCTTCAGTATGATAACCGACAAGCTGTCCTTGAAATGGGATGGCCAATGACCCACACACATGCAGGCATTAGCTATTCCAATGAATAGCCGAAGGACATCAGGGTCTTCGGTGATCTCTTTGAGGTGGGTCCATGTTACGTGGTCCGGCCCCGGGGCGGACACACCCGAGCATGCGCTGAGGGCATCCATCAGCTCTAAGGCTGAAAAATGGACCCACTCCCTAGCCAGAAGGCTTGGCAGCGGATCAAGAATGGAAATATCCACAGCTCGGCCAGAAGCAGAGTTGTAGGTATTGTGGAGTGCGTCCCAGAGATCTGGGAGCACATGACATGGCTCTCCATTGTACTGGATAGCCTCGCAGGGTGGAAGCTTCCGCTTTTGGACCCATTCCATAAGGTCCCATGGTCGCTTGTTAGTAGAAGCAATCTCCTCAATGCAAGCATCAAAGAAGTTGCATTTAGCGCGCTTCTTAGCATGCCTAAAATTAGAGTAGTCATTGTGAGAACGAGTCTCACGATATCTCCCGAAGGTTTCGCGGCATTCCTGGTTCCACCAGGGTTTAGAGCAGCGAGTGATCATGATGTCCACTGCATGGGCTTCCCATGCAGTGGAAAAGGCCTCCACCATGGCATGAACCGCAGCTTCGACCTCATCAGTAGTAGTAGGTTCCAGAAGTCTAGCTACTTTGTGGAGATCCCGAATAACATCAGTGAGGAAGAGCGCTACCTCTTCGCCACCATCACGCAGCAGGGTTTTCCTGTGAGTCTCCACAATTGTGGGAACGACTGGAAGAATCAGAACCAATGGAACATGGTCTGATGGACCCCTAAGGGAGTAATCCAACCTAGCCCTATGGGAGATAGCCAGGTCTGATGGAACAAATAACAGATCAATGACCAAAGGTCGAAGATCCCCATTGTGTGGAATATGAGTAGGCCCAGGCTCGACCGGAAGGGCAAGGTCTAGACCAATGTCTGTCCTGATGGAGATCAGAGACTGCGAGGTGCCTGAGTGGGAGCCATAATTAGGGTCCCACAACTCGGAATGGCAATTAAAATCACCGCCCATGTAGATATGCTTGGGCAAAGTAGTGGCCCGGTCCGAAAGGAACCAAATTGCAGTGTGCTCCGAATCGGAGTAGACGTTCATGAGATTCAGGGTCTTGCCCCCCAAAAAGAGGGAGAGAACCATGATGTCATGGTGATTGATGAGATCTGTCCGATAGGACGGTCTCAGAGAAGCCAACCAGTTATGGACAAATGTCATAACCCATGGGTCAGAGCCAGGCTCCAGGGCCTGAACCATGCACAGCCACTCAGAGTGCTTGGGGGTGCCAACAACGTCATCTCCCTTGACAGAAGTTGTGGAGGGAGCGGATCTAATGAACCACCAGGGAGGTTCCTGAATAAAGAGAACATCAAAGTGATCTTTGAGGTCCTCAAGTAATGTGTCCAATAAATCATAATTTTTGTTAAGATTCTGTTGGTACAATCGGATACTACGTAGTTCTAGAGGTCGCCTATTCATTGGCAAGCTGTAGAGTACGAGGGTTGGTGAGGGGAGATTGCCGTTGAAGATAGTTGTTACTCATCTTGTGATAGAATTTCTTGATTTTCTCGGGTTCAAACCAAGCATCAAAGAATTTACACTTCTTTGAGGTCGTATGGTGGGGACCTCGGCAGTTGAGACAATGCGGTGTATGAGGACAAGGCTCATCTGCCGGTGTAGGAGGGATGGGGGGCTGCACGCTGGAGTTACCCTTGCAGTGCCCACAGAGAGTCCGGTGATGTTCCTCACAATGAGGACCACCACAGGTCGGGCATTTCAAGGCCTGTGCCTTGCAGAATTGAATGGGGTGGCCCCAGTGGAAGCACCGCTTGCACAGAGACACCCCCAGAGAGGCTGCAGATGGCCTGATAGGACAGGCATATCCACCGATATGGAGCAACTTCCTGAGGAGGAGGTTTGCCCGCTGACCCTTCTGAGAGTCATGAATATTGAAGTACACCATGGCAGTATCAGACACCTCAGAGTTCCTCGAAATACAGGGGGGTCCCATTAATGTGAAGAGATCAGAAAACGCTGTGTGCTTCATGATCTGTTCGATCTCGAAAGAGGACCAGTGAGTCTCGCCAATCCTGAAGTAGGGGACATCGATGACCTTGAGATAGGACTTTGACTGAGGGAGGCCAACTGTAAACACAGTTCCCTGAGGGACGGCCTTCGAGATCCACGTCCTGGCAACCTCCAGGTTGGCAGGGGTGGGGACAGCGTTAGTATGCAGAGCGAAACCCCCATACTCAGCAGAGGTAGACTCTACTTGGATATGAAGGCGTGAGTCTACGAAACCACAGTTAACCATGGTCTCAAGGTGGAAAGAGGAGACTTCGGGGGTAGCCTCGAAGTCAACGATCAACTGGCGCCATGAGGGGCCAGCGGTGGTCATCCTAGGCCTCTTCTTAGCGGCTTTGGACTTGGGAGAAGAGGCTTGCTTGCCCATGGCGAGAATTCTGTCCAGAGGAAGCGAAGGGAACATTTGTGCAAGTTGCACAACAGTCCCCGACGCCAAAGTTGCCTTCCCCTTTCCTTTCGGTTGGGGGACAGGCTCCTTAGCCACTGCAGAGAACATTCTCTTGTTCCCTGGTTTGGCGGCCGGAGTAGAAGGAGCAGGAGGAGCTACTGGCTTGCGCTGGTAGGTTCCCTTGCCTGCAAGAGGAGAGGGTCCAATTCCAATAGGGCAAGGACTGCTCAGAGCACCCTCTGGACTAGGCATCAGAACATCTGGGTCCTGGGGGGGAGGCCCAGCCGGGGGAGGCCCAGGGACAGCTTGAGCCCTTGGTACTGGAGGAGTACAGGGGGCAGGAGGAGCGGGAGCGGGAGTGGCGGGGGCCAGTCCCATAGATGCGCTCAGGATGGTACCAATGGTAGGCATCCCAAAGCCAAGCTTGACAGTGGACCATCCACTGTCATCGATAGCCTTACACAATCGAATAATTGATCACACAAGAGGGCACACTAAATTACCCGGGAGGGTAGTCCAGTCAATATTCTCCACCGTCTTGTTAAGGAAGGTGGAGATGAAGTCCAGCAAGTCCAAGGCCACTTTGAGGTCCCCTGCAACACTTTTGACAGTGTTCAGAAGATGACAGGAGTATAGGGACGAGGAGCTGGAGGAGGAGGGCACAGGGCTAGGTGCGCTGGGGGTAGGGCCCTGAGGGGGAGTTATGGGATCTTCATCGAACCCTCCTAACTTGCCAAAATCCTCCACAGTGGGCCCAGGCAATGGCAAGGTTGCGCGTGAAGGGTTGCATGAACCCCTCCTACTGGTGGGAGTTTGAAGAATGTCAGGTGGTCCTCTAGTACGACTAGATTTGCGCTGACGACGGATGGGTCCTATTAGGACCCACGGATGGTGTCGAGGGTGTCGGGGGACTCGGGGACTTGGCGCCTGGTCCCCCCGCCAAATGGGGGTTGCAATGACATGCAGAATGGCCACGGGTGTGTTCCTAGGGAGCTAGGACACCAGAGCAAGTGAGTACAACGATAGAGACAATGAGCGACTTTTACACTTGTTTACTGGTGGAAGTGCTGGATAAAGAAGTGTCACTGGGTACCCCCTAGAGGAGTCAAACCTCAGACAGAAGGTAAGAATATGCATGCAAGACTCGAAGGGAGCCCCACAAGGACACCAGAATGGTTCATCCTGGAAGAATCAAGACCTATAGGCCCCAATAGGCACATGGTTGAGTATAACTCTACACATGTGGGCGGACAGCGAGTTGGACTCTGCTGCAGCAGAAGGCAACCACGAGCCTCCATGGAGGTAAGTGGGCTGGAGGGACTTACCATTGCGCCCTTCGAGAGCCATAAACTGGCTACCCAAGTAAGTAGGATCCTGGAATCGAGTGATCCAGACGTCCTGGCAGGATTTGATGACCTTCTGATAAAGGGAGTCAAGGGAGGTTTGCAGATGGGAACCCGCAATGACCTGGAGCTTGGTACAGTACTGGTGTACGGTACCATGAATGGCCTACTTCTTGGACAAGTAAGTGTACCAGATGTGAAGGGAGCATTTAGAGTGACCCTTGAACCACTCCACAAGAGCATTACAGATGGCAAGCAAATGAGCCTGACCAGAGTGAACAGAGGGGTCCACTGCTCTCCTGGCAGAGCCAAGGGAGTCAGTGAACAAGATAATGGAGTCACAGTCAGGAAGGTTGGTAACCTTTCCAATCACAATCTGGATAGCATACAGCTCCACATCAGGAGCTGTCACTCGACCAGCTGCATGTCTTGTCTGGAAGACACGCCAGCCTGACCGGTAGATATGGGCAGCAGAAACTGCCTGGAACTCTCCCCACAGTGGTAGACTTACGTCTGTCGCCACAGTAAGAACCCGAGAATCAGCATTAGTACATTCCAAGGTGCTGTTCAAATGCCTTATATGCATGGCCCTCTCATCACAAGAACAAGGGGAATCGTGGAAGGAGACCTGGACTGCAAAGCGGTCCAGAAGATGGTGACCAGGTTGAGCACCATGCGACCTTGAAGAAGTGTAAATATTTTGATGCTCGGTTTGAACCCGAGAAAATCAAGAAATTCTATCACGAGGTGAGTAACAACCATCTTCGATGGCGATCTCCCCTCACCACCCCTCGTACTCTACAGCGTGCCAATGAATAGGTGACCTTAAGAATTACGAAGTATTTGATTGTACCAACAGAATCTAAATAAAAATTATGATTTATTGGACACACTACTTGAGGATCTCAAAGGTCACTTTGACATTCTCTTTATTCAAGAACCTCCTTGCCTTTTCCTGGTGCAAGGCCAATGGCCCTGCATGTCCTGACTGTAGTGGTCTGCATTTTCGTGCCAACCATTGCACTTTTGCACAGTGTTGTAAGGGGCAACTGAAGGCTATGCCTCCAGTTCCTGCCACCCCAACTGGTCAACTGTGCTCCCACCCTCCTCATTGCCGCAACTGCAAGAAGGAGCATCCTGCTAATTCTAGGAAGTGTGCTTTCTGGAATCACAAGCACGACCAGGTCTGGCTGACAGCCTGTTATTGAGAGGTGCATGACAGACATTGTTGCTCTCCCATCTCCCCTCATAACCCCTCTTATGTCTAGGAACAACCTGGACCATCTGGAGGGCATTAGGGTTTTTTCATTTAATGTCACTAAATCTTATGTATACATTGACACTCTGCTCGAGAAATTGAAAGATGATTTCGATGTTCTCTTTTTCCAAGAACCTCCCTGGAGGTTCATCTGCTCCACTCCCTCAACCACTGATGTGGAAGAGAATGACATTACTGGCACACCTAAGCACCCTGACTGGCTCATGGTGATGTGTCCCCCTACCCAGGGGTCCCAGCCCTGAGTGATGGCTTATGTTCATGCTCAGTTGCAACATCTAAGGCCATCAATGAGGAGGGACCTCATTGATCACCCTGATATCCTTGCACTGACGTTCTTTACTGATGCAAAGGCTTACAACTTCCTGAACATCTATTCAGATGATCAACACACTGCCATCAACTTCCTTCATGGGAGGGTTGATGCTCTCCCCCTATTTGACTTTATGAGTGGGGACTTTAACTGTCATTCTTTGGACTGGGACCCTGAGGTTCTGTATCATCAAACAACAGCTCATAAGCTCATGGAAATGAGTTGCAATCTTGGTCTTGATTTGGTTATGCCAACCAACCTGGGTCCAATGTTCATCTCCCACAACCCAGATCTTTGCCCATCAGTGATCAATCTGGTGTTTATCTCTTCTCCCAATGCATCAAGGACTTTTCCTTATTGGGACTTATCTCTTCAGGGTACTTCAGATCACATCCCATTGACCGTTACCCTTCCTATTGCTCCTATTGACATTGGGATCATCAAATCTGTCCTCCCAAAGGGTTCCGATGAAGAGGAGGCCTTCTTGGGACATATCATTGATGAGGTGACTGACCTTCGTGATCATCCCTCTCCGGAATCCCTGGAACAAGTGGATGCGTTGGCATTGTCCATGGCTGAAGCCTTCTCTGACGTGTGGACTCACTACTCAAAGGAGATCCAGATCACTCATTACACTCATCCCTGGTGGGATGAGGCATGCTCTACCTCCTTCTCCAGGTATCAGGGCTCTCGTAGTCATGGTGACTGGGGGGACTTTAGGCATGCTCATACAGCTGCCAAAGATTGAAGAGATCACTTCTACTAACAAGCGGCCCTAGGACCTTATGGAATAGGTCAAGGCTCACAAGTTACCTCCCTGCAAGGCCATCTAGTTTAACAGACAGCCTTATCATGGTATGGACTCCCTCTGGGATGCCCTCCACTCAATGTACAACTCTGCCACTGATTGGTGGTGCAATATGTCTGCTCTTGACCCCCTCCCTGATCTTCCAGTCAGAGAGTGGGCCTCTTTTTCAGCACTGGAGCTTTCGGAGGCTTTGTCCTCCTGCTCTAATATGTTCTCTCTGGGGCCAGACCATATTATATGGTCCCACCTCAAATACATTGTCAGCAATGAAAAAATTGTTTGACAGTGTTTCTGCACCTGGCCAATGCCTGTCTCACAGTGGGTCATTGGCCCTGCAGCTTCAAGGAATTGCTCTCAGTTATTATTCCAAAACCGGGAAAGTCTTCCTACTCTACTCCCAAGGTGTTCAGGCCTATCGTCCTCCTGAACATGCTTGGAAAATTGGTTGAGAAAATGCTTTCCAACCAAATACAGTTTGATGCCATTAAGCATAACATCTTTCATCCCCATCAACTCAGAGGTATTTGCCAATGTTCTACTAAGGATGCCGGGTTGTTCCTTACTCACCTGGTTCATGCTGGGTGGGCTAAAGGTCTCAAGACAAGCATGGTTGCTTTCAACATTGCTTAGTTCTTTTGGAGGTACTTGGGCTTTTACTTCGATTGTACCTTTCAGGAATATGTTCGACACTACTCTACCAAAGCCCTCTCCACTGTGAAAGTGATGGGGATGCTTGGCAACTCCTCCTGCAGTCTGACCCCTAAGCAGAAGTGGCTCCTCTTCAGGTTGTGTATTATGTCTATTGCGACATATGGCTTTTGTCTGTGATATTTTGACAAAGCTTGGTGTAAGGGCCTTCTCAAATCCCTCAATACTATGCAACACAAGGCTGCACTGTGGATCACTGGTGCATTCTGCACCTCCCCCTCTGGTGGTACCAAAGCCCTCGCTGGCCTCATCCCCATCCACCTCCATCTGAAGAAGTTGGCTTCAAGAGCAAACTACTGTCTCACCACCCTCTCCAATATCCATCCTCTCTGATCTCTCCTCGATTGTCCAAACTCCAAGGGTGCCCCCCCACACCCCCTCTCCAGCTCCCTCTTGTCTGACTGTCTCATCAGGCAGGTCAAGGGTTCCCTTATGGAAGCCATCCACATGCTCCCATCCCTTTCTGAACAGTTTGATACCTGCTCTGCAGTGACTCAACCTGGTCAACGTCTCCTGGACTGCTTTGCGGCCCAGGTCTCCTTCCATGACTCTCCTCATTCTCGTAATGAGAGGGCCGTGTATGTAAGGCATCTGAACAGCACTTTGGAACGTGCTAATGCCAATTCTTGGGTTCTTGCTATGGCCACAGATGCTAGTCTATCATTGTAGGGAGAATTCCAGGCAGTCTCTGCTGCCCATATCTACTGGTTAGGCCAGCGTGTCTTCCAGACAAGACATGCGGCCGGTTGAGTGACAGCTCCTGATGTGGAGTTGTACGCTATCTGGATTGCAATTGGAAAGGCTACCAGCCTTCCTGATTGTGACTCTATTGTCCTGTTCACTGACTCCCTTGGCTCAGCTAGGAGAGTGGTGGACCCCTCCATTCACTCTGGTCAGGGTCATTCACTTGCCATGTGCAATGCTCTTATGGAGTGGTTTGGGGGTCACCCCAAACACTCCCTTCATATCTGGCACACCTACTCTTCTGAGAAGTGGGCCATTCATGGTACTGTACATCAGTATTGTACCATGCTTCAGGTCTCTGTGGGTTCCCGTCTGCAAACCTTCCTTGACTCCCTTCGTCAGAAGGTTGTCAAATCATGCCAGGATGCTTGGATCACTTGGTTCCAGGATCCTACTTACTCAGGAAGCCAGTTTATGGCTCTCAAAGGGCACAATGGTAAGCCCCTCCAGCCCACTTACCTCAATGGAGGTTTGTGGCTGCCCTCCGCTGCAGCAAAGTCCTTTTTTTATTTTTTTTTATTTTAAATCAACATGTTTAAGATGGTGCACGATCACAGTCCACCTGTATCTACTGTGACATGTAGGCTACAAAGAGGGTAGAATACAAAGATGGGCTCTCCCCTGGCTGAACTAGACCACCAACAGGCAGTTTGGGTGAATGGTTGTGGAAACATGCATGGACATGCGAATCCTAGACCAGAATAATGAGCAATCCCTAGCCTTCCCTCCCTAAGGAGAGTATGCGTCAATTCACAATTAACTTCTACACATGCTGGAGACGTGGGAAGCTAGCAGGGGCCGCATCGCATTATCCAACTCCCACAAGCAGTGTGTTGGACTTGAATGCAAATGCTAAGGGATTGCATCCAAGAAAATCTACCAGCTGGTCAATAGAGACCAGCAGGCCATGACATCTCTTGTACAAAGGACAAGAGCACAAGATATGAGTGTGGGTCTCAAGAGGAGCCCCAGACTCGCAGCCAATTGGCTCTAGAGGATGGAACCGGGAGTGGTACTTGCCAGTTGGAGTGTGCCCGAGAATGGCACAATTTGCTCTCATTGTGATGGACTGAGAGGGAAAGGAAGGAAGCCAGGAACCTCCATGGAGGTATGTTGGCTATAAAACTTTGTTCTTACTATCCTTGAGAGCAAGGAAGTTAGAACCACAATAAGAGGAGTCCTAGAAGGTAACCTTCCAGGCCTTCTGAACAGTTGCTATGTTGAGCTTGCGTAGTGAATCGATGGACATTGCTGGATGGCATCCAGCAGCGACTGAAGGTCAGTGGCAAATAAATGCATCTTCTGATGAATGGATCATTTTGCCAATGACGGAATGGACCAGAAGGTGAGGGAATGGTCAGGACAATTCCCAAACCATTCCAACAGAAGACGACACACAGCCAGAGAATGTCCCTGACCAGAGTGTATGGACGGGTCAAGAGCTCGCTTGGCAGAACCAATTGAGTCGGCCTAATGGTTGAGTGGTTTGGGTATAGGCTTAATTCCTACCAGGCTACTTGGCTAGGAGATCCTGGGTTTGAAACCTGTGGGGGGGGATTTATTCTCAACCATGGGAAGTACCAGTGTGCGAGGCGTGGTTGCTTAGCAATATTCCCAGGTGACACCGGATGAGGTTGTGTAGTCCTATTTGGCATTGTTTGGTGTTATTACAGGCTAGCATGGGAGTTGTCACACCCAGCCACATAGCAAGTCACATAGTGACGTCACACTGTCATGGTGCGACCCAGCTGTGTGTATTGCCCAAGTCCAATATTGGCCAAAGGTAGTGGTGCCCTAATACTGAGGCCTAACTTGGGAGGATTACCTAAGCCACTGCTGGAGATAGGAAGGGGAATGTTGTAATAACAGTCTGACTCGGAGCATGCTAAAAAAAGCCGCCAAGATAGGATACCCCTCCCGGTCTACTTTGGCATAGTTCTGGTAGTTAGTAGACATAACCCAATCTCCAGATTGAGGATACTGACTAAGTTGGCTTAAAATAACCTCAGGACCAATCTGATAGCGGTGTCTGCAAGGTATAGATCTCAGACAGTTAAGCACGGGGATCTGGGCCATAAGGCATACCAAACCGGCTGCTGAGGAATGGGAAGCAACTCCAGGGTAGTACCTGAATGAAGTTGTGGGCTATAGCAGGTGATGTACCGGGTTGTGCTGAAAAAAGCCGCCGGTTATCAGAAAATGCTCACCTGGCTCGAGAGAACTAAATCCTACATTGGTTGGCCTGGTACAGGAAAAATAGCCAGGTTCCAGCTCAAGTTGATTCTACATTGCCATTGGCTAAGGCTGGTGGTAAGAGACCCCTCAAGGGGCTCTGTAGATGGGCATATGGCTTCTGTCTGTGGTATTTTGATAAGGCTCAATGTAAGGGCCTTCTCAGATCCCTCAATACTATGCAATGCAAGGCTACATTGTGGATCACCAGTGCATTCCGCACCTCCCCCTCTGGCAGCGCCAAAGCCCTCGCTGGTCTCATCCCTGTCCACCTCCATCTAAAGAAGTTGGCCTCAAGAGCGAACTACTGTCTCTCTACCCTCTCTGGCACCCACCCTCTCCGGTCCCTCCTCGACTGTCCGAATGCCAAGGGTGCCTCCCCGCACCCTCTCTCCATCTCCCTCTTGTCTGACCGTCTCATTAGACAGGTCAAGGGTTCCCTTATGGAAGCTGTTTCAGTGCTTTCATCCCTCACTGAACCCTGGTCACCATCTCCTGGACTGCTTTGTGGCCCAGGTCTCTTTCCACAACTCTCCTCATTCTCATGATGAGAGAGCTGTGCATATAAGGCATCTGAACAGCACCTTGGAACATGCTAATACTAATCCCCGGGTTCTCGCCGTGGCCATGGATGCCAGTCTACCGCTGCGGAGGGGACTCCAGGCAGTCTCTGCTGCCCATATTTACCGGTCAGGCCAGCGTGTCTTCCAGACAAGACATGCGGCCAGTCGAGTGACAGCTCCTGATGCAGAGCTGTATGCTATCCGGATTGCGATTGGGAAGGCTACCAGCCTCCCTGATTGTAACTCCATTGTTTTGTTCACTGACTCCCTTGGCTCAGCTAGGAGAGTGGTAGACCCTTCCGTCCACTCTGGTCAGGCTCATTTGCTTGCCGTGTGCAATGCCCTTATGGAGTGGTTTGGGGGACACCCTGAATGCTCCCTTCACATCTGGCACACGTACTCTTCAGAGAAGTGGGCCATTCATGGTACCATACACCAGTACTACACCGAACTTCAGGTTGCTGCAGGTTCCCGTCTGCAAACCTCCCTTGACTCCCTTTATCAGAAGGTCATCAAATCCTGCCAGGACGTCTGGATCACTCGATTTCAGGATCCTGCTTATTCAGGTAGCCAGTTTATGGCTCTCGAAGGGCATAACGGTAAGCCCCTCCAGCCCACTTACCTCCATGGAGGTTCGTGGCTGCCCTCTACTGCAGCGGAGTCCAACTCGCTGTCCACCCGCATATGTAGAGTTATACTCAACCATGTGCCTATCGGGGCCTACAGATCTTGATTCTTCCAGGATGAGCCATTTTGGTGTCCGTGCGGGGCTCCCTTCGAGTCTTGCATGCATATTCTTACCTCCTGTCCAAGGTTTGACTCCTCTAGGGGGTACCCAGCTATGCTGGGTGCCCTCGTCAAGTTCTTGAAAGCAAATCCTCAGGCATTTGCTTTCCCATCCATTCCTCAGGGAATTGGATAACTGGCTCAGGGTGGGTGGGTTATCGTCCAGCACTGGAGGCCCTTGGAGAAGACCTGGTGAATACAGTCAGTGGCTGATGAATGGACCTGACCCCTTTGGCGACTAGGAGTGGTGAAGATGCCGATAGCCACTCAAATGGTGCAGCCAAGTGCTCTGGCAAGGGCGACCATGGCCGGGGGGTTGGGTCCAAGTAAGAAGTCACTGGGTGCTTAGTAGCTAGGCTAGTATCTGGGTATGTCACTGCCGCTGGGCATTTACAGTGAATTAACACCTACTAACCAGGCCTGGTCTTTATGACTGGGTTGCTGGTTGGGGGACCTCCCTACCCACTTGCCTCCTCTGGCATCCACTCCCCTCGCCCTTTGGGCTTGGGAGTAGGACACAATTCTGTCTACTGTTAGTTTTGGGCAATGGTATGTCTGCTTGGTGGGGTGTGTCCACCACTTCTCCGTAGATACCTGCTAGTTTACTCATTTGTACTCTGGCTGTGGGCTGTGTTCGAGCACCATGTAATAAATTGGCCTTAGGCCACGATTAAAAAAAAAAAAAAAAAAAGGCAGAACCAATTGAGTCTGTAAAGACCGCAATATGTACAGCCTCAGAAACTGCAGCAGCAGTCCCCAAAGCCATACAAATGGCAAAAAGCTCAGCATCTGGGGCTGTAACCTTGCCAGCTGGGTGACACAAAGCACGAAGCAAATGTGTCCCCCTGTAAATATGGGCAGCCGAAACCGCCTGGTAGTCTCCAATCAGTGGCAGACTTATGTCTGTTGCTGTGTAGACAACCTGCCTATCCTCACAATACCCACGAAGGGTATCATTGGGCAAATCCACTTGACAACCTGCGGGGTCAACACTGAGCAAGGTATCAAACGTTTTATAAGTCACTTGGGCCATGTAGCAGTCCAGGAGACAAGAACCTGGGGATGCTTCGAGTGCAAATAGCTCAAATGTCTCCGTTAAGTCTGGCAAACGAGAGTTTGCCTCTGCGACCAGCCCCTTGACCTTGACCGCCTGGGCAGGGGTCATGAGAGTGATTGATCTAGGGTATGGAACACAACCCCTAATATACTGATGCCCCATGATGGAGCAAACAGGGTGGTTCTCAGAAAGGGTGGCAATCCTGTAGACAGCATGGGTAGCCAGCTTCTTGAGATGGAGATAGATGGGGATGAGGCCAGCTAAGGCTTCAGCTCTCCTAGTAGGACTGGTGTGGAATGCACCAGTAATCCACAATGCAGCTTTACGTTGCATAGCATTAAGTTGTTTCAGAAGGGCCTTATTATGGGCACCTTCATAAAACCAAAGTCAGAACCCATATGTAGCAATAGGAACTACACATGAGCAATAGAGAGTCCTCTTCTGAGTAGGGAGGAGTCCTCGTGACGAGTTACCAAGCATGCCCATGGCCTTGACTGTGGACAGAGACTTAGTAGCGTAATGTCGAACATGCTCTTTGAATGTAAGAGCTTGATCGAAGAAAAAACCCAAGTACCTCCAATGGGTCTTAGGGCATATCAGAGTATCGCCAGTATGGGGAGCATACCCCAAATCCAGTGGTGGGTTGTCATCTCCCCGTTTACGGGAGAAATGAAATACTTCAGACTTGTCGTGCTCGACGGCAAGCCCAAACAACATAGTCAGGCGATATATAATCTGGTATACCTGCTTAAGGCATACCAGGTTAGGTTCCCAAGTCTTAGCCTGGGCAATGGCAAGGCCATCATCGATCATCCCTTCTTGACCTCTTACCACTACCTTCCTAATTGGGACGGTTCTCTGGTAGGGGGCTTCTGGCCTGTTCTTGCTGGACGTTAGGTCCTAGCACTATCTTATACACAGGGCGATGCATAGTACTCCCTTGGCGAAGGAGGTTAAAGGCTGGGTATGCTGGCCGCTGCGTACTCACTCATTCTTAGACGTGCGAACAGAGGTTGGGAGCTGTCATATGGTGGACGAGAATTAGTTCGAGCGGGGGGAGTGGCCCCTTGGCGAAGGGCCTTAATGACGGAGTATGCCTGTCGCTTTCTCTAGACAAGAGTTGATTCCAGGTCGTACAGGATGGCCGGGGGTACCCCCTTGGCAAAGGGGCTTAAAGACTGGGTATGCCGGTTGCCTTCTGCCCGTTCACTTTGAGGGTTCCTCTAGTAGTGGAGGGACCCAGCGCGCTCCCAAAATGGTATCGTAGTTCCCCAATGGCGGGACTAGCGTCAGTCTATTCGACTGAGCTGCGGTACAAGTCTAGTCTAACTAGGCGTCTACTCCAATATGGGAACTACGGGAGAGGCTTCATTCCACCCCATTCCCCAGCTGGGGGCGTGTTGAGAAAAACCGCTCAGCTGAGCCCGAGAGGGTCCGAAAGGATAGGAGTCGATAAGAGGGGGTTAGGGCAAAAAACAAGCCGACCGCAAGGACAGGCTACCCCCCTCCAGTCGCGTTGCAGGGTGTGGATCCATAGACAACCCCCCCTGGCTGCTCTGGATGTTAGTAGGGATAACTCAAACTCCAGGGCGCTATTCCACGTGGGTGCCTTGTGGCATTCCGTGGATTTGCTTTGTAAGCAAGGTGCGATCACCTCCCTGGTAGCAGCCCCTGCAAGACAGAGACCCCAGACACTATTAACATGCGGATCCGCGCCCTATAGGCATAGCGAAGCGGGTGCTGGGGTATGGGAAGCCAGCCGGAGGTGGGACCCTGGAACCACTGGTGGGCTATGGTGGACCGTGCAGAGAATGTGCGGCCCAGCCGGAGAGGTCTAAATCCTCTGTTGGTGGGTCTCGGAGAGAAGCCGAGTGTACCTGCTTAAGTTGATACCGCGACACCGCCTTCGGGTGGTAAGGGCATTAGTCTGCAAGGGGCCCCTTAGTCGAGCTCCTTAACACGTTTGGCAAGCTCATCGAGAAAATGCTCGCCAAGCAACTCCAATTCGAGGCTGTTAAATTCAAAGTCCTTCATCCGCACCAATTGGGAGCAATCTGCCAGAGGTCCACTGAGGATGCAGGTCTCTTCCTGACGCACATTATCCGGGGAGCTTGGACGAAGAAAAAGAAAATGTCGGTGCTTGCATTCGACGTGGCCCAGTTCTTCCCCTCCCTCAACCACGATCCCCTTATCGAAATTCTACGACGACAAGGATTTCCCCCCCAGGTCGCAGCATTCTTCAACAACTACCTAAAAGAACGCCGCACTACCTACCGGTGGAACAATGAAACTTCCCCGGAATATGACGCAGCGGTAGGAGTAGGCCAGGGCTCAGCCCTCAGCCCTATTCTCTCCGCTTTATTCCTCGCCCCTCTTTTACATGTCTTTGACACCCGTATGGAGGAACACTGCGACAAGTGGGACTTTGATGTCCTGTCATTCATCGATGATGGCACTTTAATCACGCAATCCCTGTCTCTGGAGAAGAACGTGGAAATCCTGCAACACATGTACCGCGAAATGGAGCGGCTCATGAACGAATTCAGCCTGGAAATTGAACACAGCAAGTCCGAGATCTTTCACTTCATGCGTGCAAGACAGGACTTGAATCCCTCAATTGATTTGGGATCCCCACCGTTCACGGGTCATAACCCCCTCAAACCGAAGACCCATTGGCGGTACCTTGGCTTTTACTTCGACTGGACATTGACCTTCAAAGAACACGTTCGATTCTATTCCGCCAAGGCAATATCCACCATCAAGGCGATGAAAATGCTGGGAAACTCCGTCAGGGGTCTATCCCCCAGCAACAAGAGACTACTCTACCATTCGTGTGTCGTACCAGTTGTGACATACGGATTCCGACTATGGTTTCACGATCGATCCTGTACCAAGGGAACTTGTGAGATCCTTAACAAAATGCAACAAAGGGCAGCACTCTGGATTACTGGGGCCTTCCGTACTTCTCCCACCGGTGGTGTAGAGTCCCTCGCAGGGCTCATGCCCATCAAACTACATCTCTGAAAGTTGGCCGAATGACAATCATCGAGGCTTCATACATTGGACGATGAACACGCATTGGCAAGATTGACGAAAGAGTATCATTCTTCCCCCCACCAACTTCACATCAAGAACTTCATGGAGGTTCAGAAGAAGAAGACACTTGGAGCTGTGATGGACTTTTTGTGCCCCACCCCCAAGACTCGATATATAGAACATTTTAATTCTGTTTCTAAATCTCTCTGGCCCGGACGTAGGTTACTTGACCATTTCTCTACTAATATATCTTTTATAGGATTCAACCGGGACAACCCTCACCTCTCAAAGACGCTTTGGGACGATGTAACAATGAACGCAACGATGGACGCAAAATCCATCATGATCGGTATGGACAGCTCGGTCCACCCCAATCCCAATCCACTTGCTAGCCAGTTTACGGCGGCAGCTACCATTCAACATCTTGACAGCGGGAGCTCTATTATGAAGAGGCTCGGAGGAACCACGTCGACAGACACAGAACTGGTAGCGCAGTACTTAGGTATTACCAAGGTGCTCGCTACTGCCGATTACGACCAGGTTGAACACATTCATGTGTTCACTGATTCCATCGTGGCCTCCCGGCTCCTACTCAACTGTTCGCCACACTCCTGCCAGTGACAGTCTATCCTCACGTCGAAGGTGCTCCTGGCTTGGTTCAGCAAGTCAGACCAACACCGCCTTTCGTTTTATCACACGCCGTCGAAATGCAAGTATGGGATACAAAAAGCCACGCACGACTGGATCCAGACAGTTGCCTGGCCTAACCGGGGTTGAAACCATCGAGTACCAAACTCGATCGACTACCTACGCAAGAAGTCTGCCGAACGCGCCATTCACACATGGCAAGCCATGTTCGGGTTCAAAACTTACAGCGGTAGCTCCTTCCTCCACCTCCAGGTGCGAGCGAATGGGGCCTCCACCTTACCGTCGCACATCAAGTCCGGTCCATGGATATGAGAGTGCGGATACCAGCCCCAGCTCTTTGCAAGAGCTTGTCGCGCCATCCTATGCCACGCCCCGATTAGAGAATACCGACTATGATTCTTCCCTAATGAGGACCTTTCGTGCCACCACTGCAACAGTCAAATGGTACAGACGCGGTCACACATCCTGTATCAGTGCAACAACTTCGATCATCACTTCGGCGTCGACACGATCAAGACTTTCGTCAACTTCTTGCATCGCAACCCCTCCACATTCAGCTTCCCTCCGGAACCTGACCGCCCTCGTATTCATGCCAGTTCTATTCCACCGTTACATCGTCATCAAGTCCAAAGGAGGTTTGGGTCTGCACCTGCGTAGAATCCTTTTCTTTTCTCTTTTTTCTTTTGCTCTCCCGGTTATGGATTTCCAATTCATTTCTCTATCTCCCCCTTTCCTTGCTCGTCTACTATTCTATATAGTTTTCATTCAACTTCCATCTCTCCCGTGGTGCCCGGGTAAATACCCGCCCACACACTATGTACCGTTTGATGTTCCCCCTTGTGATTGCGAGTAGATAGTTTTCTTCTATCGATTTCTCTCTCTCACTCTCTCTCTTTCCAAATTCCTTTCTTTCCCTTTTTCCGCTGAACATCGTAGGTACCAAACATCTCTCTAGTGTACGCGCTAGATGTCAACGAGTCTCATGGGGATAGTTTACTTGTAGTTTACTTTCCCTTCTCCGAACATTCTGTACGTTCTGCCTTTGTATGTATGTACACGTGGACTGCGTTCGAGCACTGCTATATAAATTGTTGATTTAAAAAAAAAAAAAAAAAAAAAAAAGCCATCATCGATGTATGAGAGCAAAGTACTCCCAAGTGCAATTGCCTCCCTGTCACAAAGTTTCATGAAGGGGGCAAGATAAAGGCTGGAGAGGACAGAAGAGAGTGAAGAGCCCTGACCTACCCCAATGTCCACCTGTCTAAGATCAGACTTATGGTCCCCCCACGCATACTGCATAGAGTGGCCAACTAAATAAGAGGCAAAGAATCTACCCACACAGGGGTTGAATCCTTGCTTCCATAGAATTGCCAACAACATAGAGTGGTTGAGCAAAGGAAAGAACTGAGCAATGTTAAAAGCAACAACGTTAGTCTTGAGGCCCTTTGCCCACCCCGCACAAATGATGTGGGTTAGGAGCATCCCAGCATCATCAGTGGACCTCTGATGGATACTACCAAGCTGATTTGGATGAAAAACTCCATGTTTGACTGAGTCAAACTGGAGGCGATTCGAGATTATCTTTTTGATAAGCTTGCCAAAGGTGTTCAGGAGCACGATGGGCCTAAACACCTTAGGTGTTGAGTAGGACAGCTTGCCCAGTTTCAGTATGATAACCGACAAGCTTTTCTTGAAATGGGATGGCCAATGACCCACACACATACAGGCATTAGCTATCCCGATGAATAGCTGAAGGATGTTGGGGTCCTCGGTGATCTCTTTGAGGTGGGTCCACATAACGTGGTCTGGCCCCAGGGTGGACACACCCAAGCAAGCACTCAGGGCATCCATCAGCTTTAAGGCTGAGAAATGAACCCACTCTCTAGCCGGTAAACTAGGCAGCAGATCAAGAACTGAAATATCCACAGCTTGGCCAGAAGCTGAGTTGTAGGTATTGTGAAGTGGCTGCAGTAGAGTCCAACTCACTGTCCACCTGCATGTGTAGAGTTATACTCAGCCATGTGCCTATTGGGGCCTACAGGTCTCGATTCTTCCAGGATGAACCATTCTGGTGTCTGTGTGGGGCTCCCTTCGAGTCTCGTGTGCATATTCTTACCTCCTGTCTGAGGTTTGACTTCTCTAGAGGGTACCCAGCTATGCCAGGTGCCCTCATCAAGTTCTTGAAAGCAAACCCTTTGGTGTTTGCTTTCCCATCCATTCCCCAGGGAATTGGATAACTGGCTCAGGGTAGGTGGGTTATTGTCTGGCACCAGAGAACCCTGGTGGAAGTCCGGTGAAGACCTTTGGAGTTTTATGACTGGAGTTGTCCCCTTTGGTGACTAGGTGTGGGGAAGATGCTGATAGCCACACAAATGGTGTGGCTGACTACTCTGGCAAGGGTGACCATGGCCAGGGGAATGACTCTTAGTAAGAAGAACTCCAAGGGCTAGTAGCTGGACTGGTAGCTGGGTGAGTTTCCACTGCTGGGCATTTACAGTGAATTAATACCTACTGACCGGGCCCAGTCTTCAGACTGGGTCACTGGTTGGGGGACCTCCCTACCCACTTGCCTCCTCTGGCATCCAATTCCTCCTACCATTGGTCTTGGGAAATGGCACTTTTGCTTGGTAGGACGTAGCTACCACTTTCTCCATAGATACCTGCTAGTCTACTTGTTTGTATTCTGGCCGTGGGCTATGTTTGAGCGTTGTGTAATAAATTGGCCTTAGGCCATGATTCAAAAAAAAAAAAGGAGGACAAAGCCTCTGTAAGCTCTAATGCCAAAAAAGGGGTCGAGAACAGATGTATCGTACTGCCAATCAGCAGCAGAGTTGTATGTTATGTGGAGGGCATCCCAAAGGGAGTCCATACCATGATAAGGCTGTCTGTTAAACTAGATGGCCTTGCAGGGAGGTAACTTGTGAGCCTTGACCTATTCCATAAGGTCCTAGGGCCGCTTGTTAGTAGAAGCGATCTCTTCAATCTTTGAGTCAAAGAATCATTGTTTGGCAGCTGTACGAGCATGCCTAAAGTCCCCCCAGTCACCATGACTATGAAAGCCCTGATACCTGGAGAAGGAGGTAGAGCATGCCTCATCCCATCAGGGATGAGTGCAATGAGTGATCTGGATCTCCTTTGAGTAGTGAGTCCACGCGTCGGAGAAGGCTTCAGCCATGGACAATACCAAGGCATCCACTTGTTCCGGGAATTCTGGAGAGGGACAATCACAAAGATCAGTCACCTTATTGATGACATGTCCCAAGAAGGCCTCCTCTTCATTGGAGCCCTTCAGAAGGACAGATTTGACAATCCCGATATCAATGGGAGCAATAGGAAGGGTAATGGTTAGCAGGATGTGATCTGAAGTACCCTGAAGAGATAAGTCCCAATAAGGAAAAGTTTTTGATACATTGGGAAAAGAGATGAACACCAGATCAATCACCGATGGGCAAAGATCTGGGTTGTGGGAGATAAACATCAGACCCAGGTTGGTTGGCATAACCAAATTGAGGCCAAGATCGTAACTCATTTCCATAAGCTTATGAGCTGTTGTTTGATAATATAGAATCTCAGCACATTGCTTCTTTTCCTAAATCTCCCACCTGTTGATCATGTGATCATCCCTTTGTTGACACTCTTAACATCCTACATGTCCCAGACAGTGAGTGCTCTAAGCACAGATTTCTGTACGGGCCCATAGCCCCCATGCCTCCCCACAGTTTGAGGAGGAGGATGAGTACCCAATGCTTGGCCTCCTCAGAAGACAATGAGATGGCGGCTGCCTTCCAACTGGTTGGCAGCCAAACCACTCCCCAGCCCCCCAGGTCCACTCCAGGCCCTTACTCCCTGGGTATCCCCCCTACGGCAGCAGTGCCAGGGATTCCTACACCCCTACAGTTCCCCTTCAATAGAGAGGATGCACTCCATCGCAACATGGGTTCCCAATCCCCTCTCAACCTACCCCAGCTCCTGGCATGGAAGCCAGAGCTTCATCCCTCCCCCCATCCTCCCCTCTCCCTGCCTCCCTAGAGAATATGGAACAGGATGACCAGGAGGAGTCTACTGCCACCCCCCTCTCTATCCTGGGCATTAACATTAGTGCCAGAGAGGACACCGATGCGATCCAACGGTCACTCAAGATTGTTGCCAACTTTATGAAGACGGTGCATCTCATTCCCCAGGAGGATGCTCCGTCCTTCCATCCCATTGCCTCTTGACTATCTGAAATAGTCCAGACAGTCACATCCTCCCCCATGTAGCATGAAACCTACACAGGGGCAAGTGACTCTCTCTCCCTGAGGGACTCAATTGCTTCAGTATTCCTTGGTCCCCCAGTAGTGACTTTCAGGCCCCTGGCTACCCCTCTAAGGGTACCAGGGCCTTCCACCTTTGGCCCCTCCCAGCACAGGCCCCCTGTGCAGGAGAAGGACAAGCTTATGGATCCGGAGAAGACTCTGGTCAAATGCCTGCACACAGACCCTAAGGGGGAAGGCACCTGTCCGACCTGTGAAGGCTCCTACAAAGCCTCAGGTCCCCTACAAGAGGCCCTCTGGACCTCCTCCTTCCATGCTCACTTCAAAGCCCAAGTGAGGACAGAAGGCTTACTCGGCTGCAGCAAAACAACTGGCCTCAGCCAAACCTGGGATAGACCTGCTCTCTTTATTGAAAGCAGCCTTCCCCCACCTTTCTGCAGAGCAGTTACTCAGACTTTATGTGCAAGCCAAGGTTGTGAAGCAACCTCCCTCATCCAACACTCACCCTAAGAAGCCAGCATTCATGATTCCTGGACCTTTGCATAAGCAGGTCCTAGTTTCCTATGAAGACAAGTCGAATGCTTCAGCTGGTCTCCATATCCTTACCCAGCAAGCCTGTAAGGCATTAAAGGCTGGGAGAAGCTCTTTGATTGTGGAAGGTGCCACACTCATGTATGATGGCTACTCCATGGCCACCAACAAGCTCACTATGACTAAGGATATTGAGATTCTTAAGGCATTGGTCAAATATCTGTCCCCTCCAGGAGCACCCTTCTGGATCAGACTCCCTTCTTCGGTGTCGTACCTCCATGTGGTCGATGTCCCCTATCTCAAGAACTCCGCCGCTAGAGTTCAATGTACCCCAGCTGATGTCAAGGAGGTTCTTACCTCATTGGTTCATGCTCCTCTTATCAGTCTCAAGGGTCCCCCTAGACTGGTGCATAACTCCAAGATGTCTGACTCCTATATGGCATTCTTTGACATCTGGGACTCCATGAGGGGTACTCGAGCTCTCGGTCTTCTGAACAAGAAGATCATGTTTGGGAACAAGCAATGTGTTATTCTCTCTGCTAACCCTTGTCGTAACAAGTTGCTGTGTACCCGCTGTTACAAGTGGGGCCATACCTCTTCCTGGTGCAAGGCCGATGGCCCTGTATGTCCTGATTGTGGTGGTCCGCATTCCCATGCCAACCATTGCACCTTTGCACAGTGTTATAAGGGGCAACCAAAGGCTATGCCTCCAGTTCCTGCTATGGCCATACTTGCCAAGCAGGGGTTCCCACTTAACATGAGAACCTTCTTTGCTTTGTACCTGGTAGGCCAATCCACTGTTTATATGTGGAATGGCTTCTCCTCTGATCCCTGAGGTGCAGATGTGGGCATTGGACAGGGCTCTGCCATGTCCCCAGTCCTCTCTGGCCTCTATATTGCCCCTCTTATGAAGGCCTTTGATCTGCAGATTACTTCCACTGGGAGTATTCTGTTATCCTATGTCAACAATGGTACCATCGTTGCCCAGGCTAAGACCTGGGATGAGAACTTGGACACCCTCAAGAAGGCATATATTGTTCTCTTCAATCTCTTTGTAGCATTCGCGCTTGTCATGGAGCATGACAAGTCCGAACTCTTCCACTTCTCCAGGAAGCCTGGAGACATTAATTCCCCTCTTGACTTGGGCTTTGGTCCATTCACAGGGGATACTCCTCTACACTCTAAGACCTACTGGAGGTACTTGGGCTTTTACTTTGATCATGCCCTGAATTTTCAGGAGCACATTCAACACTATTCTACCAAGGCTCTCTCTACTGTGAAAGCAATGGGGATGCTTGGCAACTCCTCCCACGGTCTGACCCCCAAGCAGAAGTAACTCCTTTTCAGGTCATGTGTTATGCCTATTGTGATATATGGCTTCCGTCTGTGGTACTTTGACAAAGCTTGATGTAAGGGCCTGCTCAAGTCCCTCAATACCATGCAATGCAAGGCTGCATTGTGGATTACCAGTGCATTCTGCACCTCTCCTTCTGGCAGTACCAAAGCCCTCACTGGTCTCATCTCTGTCCACCTCCATCTGAAGAAGGTGGCTTCAAGAGTGAACTACTGTCTTGCCACCCTCTCCAATACCCATCCTCTCTGATCCCTCCTTGATCGTCCAAATGCCAAGGGTGCCCCCCCACACCCCCTCTCCATCTCCCTCCTGTCTGACCATCTCGTCAGGCAGGTTAAGGGTTCCCTTATGGAAGCTGTCTCCACACTCCTGTCCCTCACTGAACAGTTTGACCCCTGCTCTGCAGTGGCTCAGCCTGGTCACCGCCTTCTGGACCATTTTGCAGCCCAGGTATCCTTCCATGGCTCTCCTTGTTCTTGTGATGAGAGGGTTGTGTATATAAGGTATCTGAATAGCACTTTGGAACGTGCTAATGCTGATCCTCGGGTTCTCACTGTGGTGACAGATGTGAGTCTGCCACTGTGGGGGGAATTCCAGGCAGTTTCTGCTGCCTAGATCTACTGGTTAGGCTGGTGTGTCTTTCAGACGAGAGATGTGGTGGGCCGAGTGACAGCTCCTGATGCGGAGCTGTATGCTATCCGGATCGCAGTTGGGAAGGCTACCAGCCTCTCTGACTGTAACTCCATTATCATGTTCACTGACTCTCTTGGTTCTGCCAGGAGAGTGGTGGACCCCTCCATTCACTCTGGTCAAGCTCATTTGCTTGCCGTCTGTAACACTCTTATGGAGTGGTTTGAGGGTCACCCTGAATGCTCCCTTTATGTCTGGCACACCTACTCATCAGAGAAGTGGGCCATTCATGGTACCGTGCACCAGTGCAGTACCAAACTCCAGGTCTCAGTAGGTTCCCATCCGCAAACCTCCCTTAACTCCCTTCATCAGAGGGTTGTCAAATCTTGCCAGGATGCCTGGATCACTCGATTCCAGGATTCTACTTACTTGGGTAGCCAGTTTATGGCTCTCAAAGGGTGCAACGGTAAGCCCCTCCAGCCCACCTACCTCAATGGAGGTTTGTGGCTGCCCTCTGCTGTAGCAGAGTCCAACTCACTGTCTGCCCGCATATGTAGAGTTATACTCAACCATGCACCTATTGGGGCCTACAGGTCTTGGTTCTTCCAGGATGAACCATTCTGGTGTCCATGCGGGGCTCCTTTTGAGTCCTGTGTGCATATTCTTACCTTCTGTCTGAGGTTTGACTTCTCTAGGGGGTACCCAGCTATGCCGGGTGCCCTCCTCAAGTTCTTGAAAGCAAACCCTTCGGCATTTGCTTTCCCATCCATTCCCCAGGGAATTGGATAACTGGCTCAGGGTAGGTGGGTTATTGTCTGGCACCAGAGAACCCTGGTGGAAGTCTGGTGAAGACCTTTGGAGTTTTATGACTGGAGTTGTCCCCTTTGGTGACTAGGTGTGGGGAAGATGCTGATAGCCACACAAATGGTGTGGCTGACTACTCTGGCAAGGGTGACCATGGCCAGGGGAATGACTCTTAGTAAGAAGAACTCTGAGGGCTAGTAGCTGGACCAGTAGCTGGGTGAGTTTCCATTGCTGGGCATTTACAGTGAATCAACACCTACTGACCAGGCCTGGTCTTTGGACTGGGTCACTGGTTGGGGAACCTCCCTACCCACTTGCCTCCTCTGGCATCCACTCCCTTTGCCCTTCAGGCTTGGGAGTAGGATGCAATTCCTCCTACCATTGGTTTTGGGCAACGGTACTTTTGCTTGGTAGGGCGTAATTACCACTTTCTCTGTAGATACCTGCTAGTCTACTCTTCTGTATTCTGGCCACAGACTGTGTTCGAGCACTGCATAATAAATTGGCCTTAGGCCATGATTCAAAAAAAAAAAAAAAAAAAAAGATGTAGAACCTCAGGGTCCCACTCCAAAGAATAACAATTAAAGTCCCCACTCATAAAGTTGAATGGGGGAAGAGTATCGACCTTCCCATGAAGGAAGTTGATGGCGGTGTGTTAATTATCTGAATAGATGTTGTAAGCCTTTGCATCAGTAAAGAGTGTTAGCGCAAGGATATCAGGGTAATCAATGAGGTCCCTCCTCATTGATGGCCTTAGATGTTGCAACCGAGTGTGAGCATAAGCCATCACTTGGGGCTGGGGCCCCTGGGTAGGGGGATGCATCACCATAAGCCAATCAGGGTGCTTAGGTGCACCAATAATGTTGTCCTCTTCCATGTCAGTGGTTGAGGGTGTGGAACAGATGAACCTCCAAGAAGGTTCCTGGAAAAAGAGAATATCAAAGTCTGATTTCAACTTCTCGAACAGTACATCAACATATATATATGATTTTGCAACATTAAATGCAAATACCCTAATGCCCTCCAGATGGTCTAGGTTGTTCCTAGACATAAGGGGGGTTATGAGGGGGAATGGGAGAGCAACAATGTCTGTCACACACCTCTCAATAACGGGCTGTCAGCCAGGCCTGGTCGTGCTTGTGATTCCAGAAAGCACACTTCCTGGAATTGGTGGGGTGCTCCTTCTTGCAGTTACAACAATGGGGAGGGTGGGGGCACGGTTGATCAGCTAGAGTAGCAGGAACCAGAGGCATAGCCTTCGGTTTCCCTAGGGTGAGCGTTAGATGAGGGGGGTTGCTTTACAGCCTTGGCTTGTGCATGTAGGGGACCTGAGGCTTTGTAGGAGCCTTCACAGGTCGGACGGGTGCCTTTCCCTTAGGGTCCATGTGCAGGCATTTGACTGGAGTCTTCTCTGGGTCCATAAGGTTGTCCTCCTCCTGCACAGGGGGCCTGCACTGGGGGAGGCTGAGGGTGGAAGGCCCTGGTACTCTTGGAGGGATAGCTGGGGGCCTGAAAGTTACTACTGGGAGAGCAGGGAATGCCAAAGCGATCAAATCCCTCAGGGAGAGAGAGTCACTCGCCCCTGTGTAGGTTTCACACCACATAGGGGAGGATGCAACTGTCTGGACTATCTCAGATAGTCGAGAGGTGATGGGATAGAAGGATAGAGCATTCTCCTGGGGAATGAGATGTGCTATCTTCATAAAGGCAGCGACAATCTTGAGCAACCATTGGATCACATCGGTATCCTCTCTGGCACTAATGTTAATGCCCAGGATAGAGAGGGGGGTGGCGGTAGGCTCCTCCTGGTCATCCTGTTCCATATCCTCTGGGGAGGCAGGGGGAGAGGAGGATGGGGGGAGGGATGAAGCTCTGGCTTCCATGCCAGGAGCTGGGGTAGGTTAAGAGGGGGTTGGGGACCCATGTCATGATGGAGTGTGTCCTCTCTGTTGAAGGGGAACTGCAGGGATATAGGAATGCCTGGCACTGCTGCCGTAGGGGGGGATACCCAGGGAGTAAGGGCCTAGAGTGGACCTGGGGGACTGGGGAGTGGTTTGGCTGCCAACTGGTTGGAAGGCAGCCGCCATCTCGTTGTCTTCTGAGGAGGCCAAGCAATGGGTGCTCATCCTCCTCCTCGAGCTGCGGGGAGGCATGGGGGCTATGGGCCTATACAGAAATCCACGCTTAGAGCACTTGCTGTCTGGGACATGTAGGACGTTAAGAGTGTCAACGAAGGGGTGATCATGTAATTGACAGGTGGGAGTTCCGGGAAAAGAAGCAATCCAAGAGTGAACTACTGACTCACCACCCTCTCCAATACCCATCCTTTTCAGTCCCTCCTCGATTATCCAAATGCCAAGAGTGCCCCCCCACACACTCTCTCTGTCTCTCTTTTGACTGAATGCCTCATTAGGCAGGTCAAGGGCTCTCTCATGGAAGCCCATCTCTCACTGAACAGTTTGATCCCTACTCTGCAGTGGCTCAACCTGGTTACCATCTCCTGGACCACTTTGCAGCCCAGGTATCCTTCCACAACTTCTCTTATTCTTGTAATGAGAGGGCTGTGCACACAAGGCATCTGAACAGCATGTTGGAACATGCTAATACCTCCCCTTGGGTTCTCACCGTGGTGACGGATGCAAGTCTACTGCTGCAGGAGGAATTCCAGGCAGTTTCTGCTACCCAGATCTACTAGTCAGGCCAGCGTGTCTTCCAGACAAAACATGTGGCCGGTCGAGTAATGGCTCCTGATGCGGAGCTGTATGCTATCTGGATCACAATTGGGAAGGCCACTAGCCTCCCTGACTATGACTCCATTATTGTGTTTACTGACTCCCTTGGCTCAGCCAGGAGAGCAGTGGACCCCTCCATTCACTCTGGTCAGGCTCACTTGCTTGCCATGTGTAATGCACTCTTGGAGTGGTTTGGGAGTCACCCTGAGTACTCCCTTCACATCTGGCACACCTACTCATCCGAGAAGTAGGCTATTCATGGTACCATACACCAGTACTGTACTGAACTCCAGGTGCTGCAGGTTCCTGTCTGCAAACCTCCCTTGACTCCCTTTGTCAGAGGGTAGTCAAATCTTGCTAAGATGCCTGGATCACTTGATTCTAGGATCCTACTTACTCAGGTAGCCAGTTCATAGCTCTCGAAGGGCGCAATGGTAAGCCCCTCCAGCCCACCTACCTCAATGGAGGTTTGTGGCTGTCTTCCACTGCAGCAGAGTCCAACTCGCTGTCTGCCTGCATATGTAGAGTTATACTCAACCATGCACCTATTGGGGCCTACAGGTCTTGGTTCTTCCAGGATGAACCATTCTGGTGTCCATATGGGGCTCCCTTTGAGTCTCATGTGCATATTCTTACCAACTGTAGTCGGTTTGATTCCTCTAGAGGGTACCCAGCCACACCGGGTGCCCTTGTCAAGTTTCTGAAAGCAAACCCTCTGACATTTGCTTTCCCATCCATCTCTCAGGGAATTGGATAACTAGCTTAGGGTAGGTGGGTTATTGTCCGGCACCAGAGGCCCCTGGTGAAGACCTGGCGAATGTGTTCGATGACTGATAAATGGATCTGACCCCTTCGGCAACTAGGAGTGGTAAAGACACTGATAGCCTTTTTTTTTTTTTTTTTTAAATCAACTTGTTTAAGATGGTGTGCAATTGCAGTCCACCTGTATCTACTGTGATATGTAGGCTACAAAGAGGGTAGAATACAAAGATGGGCTCTCCCCTGGCTGAACTAGACCACCAACAGGTGGTCTGGGTGAATGGTCACAGAAACACACATGAACATGTGAATCCTAGACCAGAATAATGAGCAACCCCTAGTCTCCCCTCCCTAAGGAGAGTATGCATCAATTTGCAATTAACTTCTACACACGCTGGAGATGTGGGAAGCTAGCAGGGGCTGCATCATCTTATCCAACTCCTACAAGTGGTGTGTTGGACTTGAACGCAAATGCTAAGGGATTGCATTCAAGAAAATCTACCAGCTGGTCAATAGAGACCAGCAGGCCATGACATCTCTTGTACAAAGGACAAGAGTACAAAATATGAGTACAGGTCTCCAAAGGAGCCCAACACCCGCAGCCGATAGGCTCTAGGGGATGAAACTGGGAGAAATACTTGCTGGTCAGAGTATGCCCGAGAATGGCACAGTTCGCTCTCATCGCAATGGACTGAGAGGGAAAGAAAGGAAGCCAAGAACCTCCACGGAGGTACATTGGCTGTATAACTTTGTTCTTACTATCCTTGAGGGCAAGGAAGTTAGAACCACAATAAGGGAAGTCCTGGAAGACAACCTTCCAGGCCTTCTGAATGGTTGCTACATTGAGTTTACACAGCGAATTGATGGATGTCACTGGACAACGTCCAGCAGCGACCCGAAGGTCAGTGGCAAATAAATGCACATCCCAATGAATGGACCATTTTGCCGATGACAGAATGGACCAGAAGGTGAGGGAACGGTCAGGACAATCCCTGAACCATTCCAACAGAAGATGACACACAGCCAGGGAATGTCCCTGACCAGAGTGTACAGATGGGTCAAGAGCTTGCTTGGCAGAACCAATTGAGTCTGTAAAGACCATGATATGTACAGCCTCAGACACCACCACAGCAGTCCCCAAAGCCATATGAATGGCAAAAAGTTCAGCATCTGGGGCTGTAACTTTGCCAGCTGGGTGACACGATACATGAAGCAAATGTGTCTCCCTATAAATGTGGGCAGCCGAAACTGCCTGGTAGTCCCCAAACAATGGCAGACTTGTATCCATCACTGTGTAGACAACCTGTCTGTCCTCACAATACCCATGAAGGGTATCATTGAGCAAATCCACTTGACAACCCACAGGGTCAACACTGAGCAAGGCATCAAATGTTTTATAGGTCACCTGGGCCACATAGCAGTCCAGGAGATGAGAACCTGGGGACGCTTCAAGTGCAAATGGCTCGAACATCTCCGTTAAGTCTGGCAAACAAGAGTTTGCCTCCATAACCAGCCCTTTGACCCTAACCACCTGAGCAGGGGTCATTGGAGCAATCAATCTGGGGTGTGGAACACAGCCCCCTACATACTGATGCCTCATAATGGAATGAACAGGGTGGTTCTCAGAAAGTGTGGCTACCCTGTGGATGGCATGGGTAGCCAGTTTCTTGAGATGGAGGTGGATGGGGATGAGGCCAGCTCAGGCCTCAGCTCCTCTGGTAGGGCTGGTACAGAATGCACTAGTGATCCACAATGCAGATTTACACTGCATAGTGTTGAGTTGTTTCAGAAGGGCCTTATTACGAGCACCTTCATAAAACCAGAGTCAAAACCCATATGTAGCGATAGGCACCACACATGAGCGATAAAGAGTCCGCTTCTGAGTAGGAAGAAGGCCTCACAATGAGTTACCGAGCATGCCCATGGCCTTGACCATGGACAGAGACTTAGTAGCATAGTGTCAAACATGCTCTTTAAAAGTAAGAGCCCAATTGAAGAAGAAACCAAAGTACCTCCAATGGGTCTTAGGGCATAGCGGAGTATCACCAGTATGGGGGGCATATCCCAAGTCTAGCAGTGGGTTGTCATCTCTCTGTTTGTGGGAGAAATGAAATACTTTGGACTTGTTGTGCTCGATGGCAAGTCCAAATGAGGTGGTCAGGTGATGTATAATCTGGTATGCTTGCTTAAGGCACACTAGATTAGGTTCCCAAGTTTTAGCCTGGGCGATGGCAAGGCCATCATCAACGTATGAGAGCAAGGTACTCCCAAGTGCAATTGCCTCCCTATCAAAAAGTTTCATGAAGAGGGCAAGATAAAGGCCAGAGAGGACAGGAGAGAGTGACAAGCCCTGACCAACCCCCATGTCCGCCTGTCTGAGATCAGACTTGTGGTCCTCCCATGCATACTGTATAGAATGGCCAACTAAATAAGAGGCAAAGAATCTACCCACACAGGGGTCAAATCCTTGCATCTGTAGAATTGCCAACAACATATTATGGTTGAGTGAAGGAAAGAACTGAGCAATGTCGAATGCAACAACACTAGTCTTGAGGCCTTTGGCCTACCCCGCATGAACGATGTGGGTTAGGAGTATCCCAGCATTATCAGTGGACCTCTGACGGATACCACCGAGCTGATTTGGATGAAAAACTCCATGTTTGACAGAGTCAAACTGGAGGTGATTCAAGATCATTTTCTCGATAAGCTTGCCAAAGGTGTTCAGGAGCACAATAGGCCTGAACACCTTAGGCATTGAGTAGGATGGCTTGCCTGGCTTTGGTATGATAACCAACAAGCTTTCCTTGAAGTGGGATGGCCAATGACCCACATGCATGCAGGCATTAGCTATCCCAATGAATAACCAAAGGATATTGGGATCCTTGGTGATCTCTTTGAGGTGGGTCCATGTTACATGGTCTAGCCCCAGGACAGACACCCCCGAGCAAGTGCTCAGGGCATCCATCAGCTCTAAGGCTGAAAAATGGACCCACTCCCTAGCCAGTAGACTTGGCAGTGGATCAAGAACAGAAATATCTACATCTCAGCCAGAAGCTGAGTTGTAAGTATTGTGTAGTGTGTCCCAGGGATCTGGGAGCACATGACATGGCTCTCCATTATATTGGATAGCCTTGCAGAGTGGAAGCTTCTGTTTCTGGACCCATTCCATCAGGTCCCATGGTTGCTTGTTAGAAGAAGCAATCTCCTCGATGCAAGCATTGAAGAAGTTGCGTTTAGCATGCTTTTTAGCATGTCTAAAGTTAGAGTAGTCATTGTGGGAGCAAGTCTCACAATATCTCCCAAAGGTCTCGCGACATTCCTGGTTCCACCAGGGCTTAGAATGACAAGTAATCATGACATCCACTGCATGGGCTTCCCACGCAGTAGAAAAGGCCTCTGCCACGGCATGAACTGCAGCTTCAACCTCATCAGTAGTGGTAGGTTCCAGAAGCCTAGCAACTTCCCGGAGATCCCAGATAACATCAGTGAGGAAGAGTGCTACCTCTTTGCCACCATCATGTGGCAGGGTTTTCCTGTGAGTCTCCACTATTGTGGGTGTGACTGGAAGCATCAGAACCAATGGAATGTGGTCTGACAGACCCCTCAGGGAGTAATCTAACCTAGGTCTATGAGAAATAGACAGGTCTGATGGAACAAATGCAAGATCAATGACCAAAGGCCAAAGGTCCTGGTTATGTGGAATATGAGTAGGCCCAGGCTCAACCGGAAGAGCAAGGTCTAGACTGATGTCTGTCCCAATGGAGATCAGAGACTGCGAGGTACCCGAGTGGGAGCCATAGTTAGGGTCCCAAAGCTCAGAATGGCAATTGAAATCACCACCCATATAGATATGCCTGGGCAAAGTAGCAGATTAGTCTGAAAGGAACCGAATTGCTATGTGCTCTGAATCAGAGTAAACATTCATGAGATTTAGGGTCTTGCCCCCCAAAAAGAGGGAGAGAACCATGATGTCACGGTGATTGATGAGATCCTTGTTCCCTACCTTGGTAGCTGGAGTAGAAGGAGCAGGAGGAGCCACCGGCTTATGCTGGTAGGTCCCCTTGCCTGAGAGAGAAGACGGTCCAACCCCAGGGGGGCGATGACCACTCGGAGGACCCTCTGGACCAGGCATCAGAACATCTGGATCCTGAGGGGGAGGCCCAGCCAGGGGAGGTTGGGGGACAGCTTGAGCCCTAGGCACTGGGGGCGTAACCACTGGGGCAGGGGCAGGAGGAGGAGGAGTGGGAGTGGCGGGGGCCAGACCCATGGAAGCACTCAGGACAGTACCTATGGTAGGTATTCCGAAGCCAAGTTCGACAGCAGACCATCCATGTTATTGATAGTCTTGCACAACCAAATGATTGATCATGTGAGGGGGTAGACTGACTTTGCTAGGAGGGTAGTCCAGTCAATATTCTCCACCGACTTGTTAAGGAAGGTGGAGATTAAATCCAGCAAGTCCAAGGCCGCTTCAAGGTCTCCTGCAACACTTTCGACAGTATTCAGAAGATGGCAGGAGTATGGGGACAATGAGCTAGTGGATGAGGGTGCAGGGCTAGGTGTGCCAGGGGTAGGGCCCCGAGGAGGGGTTATAGGATCTTCTTCATATCCCATAAAGCCGGCATAATCCTCTGCAGCAGGCCCAGGTGATGGTGAGGGAGTACATGAGGGGGTACGTGATCCCCTCCTTCCAGTGGGGGTCCTGAGAATGTCTGGGAGTCCTCTAGTACAACTAGATTCCCACAAATGGCAAGTGGGTCCTGTGGAGGAAGCCCAGATGGTGTCGAGAGTGTTGGGGGACTCGGGGACATGGCGCCCAGTCCCCCCACCAAATGGAGGTTGCAATGACATGCAGAAGTGCTGCAAGTGTATTCCTAGGGACCTAGGACACTGAAACAAACGAGTACGATGACTTTGATAATAGGAACAAGTTGTTTATACTTGTTTACTGGTGGAAGTACAAAATCAAGAAGCATATGAGGAGATGCCAATAGCCACTCAAATGGTGTGGCCAATTGCTCTGGCAAGGGTGATCATGGCCAGGGGGTTGGGTCCAAGTAAGAGGGAGTTGGAGGCCTAGCTGGGCTAGTAATTGGGTGCATCACCACCACTGGGCATTTACAGTGAATCAACACACACTGACTGGGCCTGGTCTTCAGACTGGGTCACTGGTTGGGGGATCTCCCTGCCCGCTTACCTCTTCTGGCATCCACTCCCCTTGCCCTTCAGACTTGGGTGTAGGACGCAATTTCTCCTACTGTTGGTCTTGGGCAATGGTACTTATGCTTGGTAGGGCATAGTTACCACTCTCTCTGTAGATACCTGCTAGATTACTCTTTTGTTTTCCAGCCACGGGCTGTGTTCAAGCACCACATAATAAATCGGTCTTAGGCTATGATTCAAAAAAAAAAAAAAAAAAACTACATCGGCTTTGGTGAGGATAGATCCTCATGGGGTAACATAGCTGACATCTGTGATCTTCACAAATGATTTGGATTTAGGAAGGGATGCTTCGCCTGTGGTGATCTTTCCGAACTTTTCCTTGAGCCATGCCTTGACGACATCGAGCTCAGCAGTGGTCAGAACCTCCAAGGTGTGGACTATAAGGCCCAGCTTATCCTACAAGGTGGTAATGACTCTTGTCTTGGACTTCTCCCCTATAAGGCATGCATTGAGAGAGTCAATAATAGACCCAAAGTTGGTGACATTGGGTCCAGTGAGGAGGGGAATGATGACTTGCTTGTGCAATGGACTATTGAGTGTGGAGCAAATTACACCAGCCTTCTTGACTGGCTTCTTGTTCACAGGAGAGGGGGTAGAAAAAGCGGCATCATACATTGTGACAACCTTCTCCTGTGGTAGTTCCAGGAATTTACTTGCAAACTCCAAAAGCTTGAAAGGATCACATCCGTTGGGAGCAGGAGTGGGGGCAGAAGTTTTACCTTTCTTGGCTGCGACTGCAGCATAGGAGGTTTTTCCACCTTCCTTGGAGTTTTGGGTATTCGAACATCTCCGTAAACTCTGGCAAATGAGAGTTTGCCTCTGTGACCAACCTCTTGACCTTGACTACCTGAGTGGGGGTTATGAGGGCAATTGATCTGGGGTGTGGGATACACCCCGCAGTGTACTGCCACCCCATAATGGAATGCACAGGATGGTTCTCAGAAAGTGTGACTACTCTGTGGATGGCATGGGTAGCCAGTTTCTTGAGATGGAGATGGATGGGGATGAGGCCAGCTAAGGCTTCAGCTCCTCCAGTAGGACTGGTGCGGAATGCACCAGTGATCCACAAGATAGCTTTATGCTGCATAGTGTTAAGTTATTTCAGAAGGGCCTTATTATGGGCACCTTCATAAAACTACAGACAAAACCCATATGTAGTGATAGGCACCATACACAAGCAATAAAGAGTCCTCTTCTGGGAAGGAAGAAGACCTTGAGATGAGTTACCAAGTATGCCCATGGCCTTGACCATGGACAGAGACTTGGTAGCATAATATTGAATGTGCTCTTTAAAAGTAAGAGCCTGATTGAAAAAGAAACCCAAGTACCTCCAATGGGTCTTAGGGCATAACGGAGTATCACTGGTATGGGGGACATACCCCAAATCCAGTGGTGGGTTGTCATCTTCCCATTTACAGGAGAAATGAAATACTTCAGACTTGTCATGCTCGACAGCAAGTCCAAACGAGGTTGTCAGAACTTGGACACCTCAAGGGGGCATACATTGTTCTCTTCAATATTTTTGTAGCATTCACACTGGTCATGGAGCATGACAAGTCTGAGCTTTTCCACTTTTCCAGGAAGCCTGGAGACATAACCCCCCCCCTTGACTTGGGCTTTGGTCTATTCACAGGGGACACTCCTCTTTGTCCTAAGACCTATTGGAGGTACCTGGGCTTTTATTTTGATCATGCCCTGAACTTCCAGAAGCACATTTGACACTACTGGTACTGTACACCAGTACTGTACCAAGCTTCAGGTCTCTGTGGTTTCCCATCTGCAAACCTCTCTTGACTCCCTTCATCAGAAAGTTGTCAAATCCTGCCAGGATGCCTGGATCACTCAATTCCACCAGGAGCACATTTGACACTACTCTACCAAGGCCCTCTCCACCATGAAAGCAATGGGAATGCTTGGTAACTCATCCTGTAGTCTGACCCCCAACCAGAAGTGGCTCCTCTTTAGGTCATGTGTCATGCCTATTGCAACATATGGCTTCCATCTGTGGTTTTTTGACAAGGCTCAATGTAAGGGCCTTCTCAAATCCCTCAATACTATGCAATGCAAGGCTACATTGTGGATCACTGGTGTATTCTGCACCTCCTCCTCTAACAGCACCAAAGCCCTTGCTGGTCTCGTCCCCGTCCACCTCCATCTGAAGAAGTTGGCCTCAAGAGCAAACTACCATCTTGCCACCCTCTCTGATACCCACCCTCTTCAATCCCTCCTCGATCATCTGAATGCCAAGGGTGCCCCTCCACACCCTCTTTCTGTCTCTCTCTTGACTGATTGCCTCTTCAGACAGGTCAAGGGTTCCCTCATGGAAGCCGTCTCCATGCTCCCATCCCTTACTGAACAGTTTGATCCCTGCTCTGCAGTGGCTCAACCTGGTCATTGTCTCCTGGACTGCTTTGCAGCCCAGGTATCCTTCTATGACTCTCCTCATTCTCATGATAAGAGGGCCATGCATATTAGGCATCTGAACAGCACTTTGAAACATGCTAATGCCAATCCTCAGGTTCTCACTCTGGTTATGGACACAAGTCTACTGCTACAAGAGGAGTTCCAGGCAGTTTCTGCTGCCCAGATCTACTGGTCAGGCCAGTATATCTTCCAGATGAGACATGCAGCTGGTCAAGTGACAGCTCCTGATGCAGAGCTGTATGCTATTTGGATTGCAATTGGGAAGGCTATAAGTCTGCCACTGTAAGGGGAATTCCAGGCAGTTTCTGCTGCCCAAGTCTACTGGTCAGGCCAGCGTGTCTTCCAGACAAAACATGTAGCCGGCCGAGTGACAGCTCCTGATGCAGAGTTGTATGCTATCTGGATTGCAATTGGGAAGGCTACTAGCCTTTCTGACTGTGACTCCATCTTCTATTCACTGACTTCCCTGGTGCTGCCAGGAGAGCAGTAGATCCCTCTGTTCACTCTGGTCAGGCTCATTTGCTTGCTGTGTGTAGTGCCCTTTTGGAGTGGTTTGGGGGTCACCCCAAGCACTCCCTTCATATCTGGCACACTTATTCCTCGGAGAAGTAGGCCATTCATAGTACCATACACTAGTACTGTACTGAGCTTCAGGTCTCTGCAGGTTCCCGTCTGCAAACCTCTCTTGACTTCCTTTGTCAAAAGGTTGTCAAATCCTGCCAGGATGCCTGGATCACTCAATTCCAGGATCCTATGTACTTGGGTAGCCAGTTCATGGCTCTTGAAGGGCACAATGGTAAGCCCATCCAGCCCACTTACCTCTAAGGAGGTTCATGGCTACCTTATGCTGCAGCAGAGTCCAACTTGCTATCAGCCCACATGTGTAGGGTTATTCTCAACCATGCACCAATTGGGGCCTATAGGTCTCGGTTCTTCCAAAATGAACTGTTCTGGTGTCCATGCGGGGCTCCTTTCGAGTCTCATGTGCATATTCTTACCTCCTGCCTGAGGTTTGACTTCTCTAGGGGGTACCCAGCCATACCAGGTGCCCTTATCAAGTTCTTGAAAGCAAACCCTCAGGCATTTGCTTTCCCATCCATTCCTCAGGGAATTGCATAACTGGCTCAGGGTAGGTGGGTTATTGTCCAGCACTAGAGGCCCCTGGCAAAGACTTGGTAGATGTATTCAATTACCAATGAACAGACCTGACCCCTACAGCAACTAGGAGTGGTGAAGACACCAATAGCCACTTAAATGGTGTGGCTGATTACTCTGGCAAAGGTGACCATGGCCAGGGGATTGGGTCTTAGTAAAAGGGAGTTGGGTGCTTTGCTGGGCTAGTAACTGGGTACGTTGCCACTGCTGGGCAGATCGCTTTTTTTCCCAGAACTCCCACCTGTCAATCATGTGATCACCTCTTTATCGACACTCTTAATGTCCTACACATCCAAGACAGTGAGTGCTCCTAGCACAGATTTCCATACGGGCCTCTAGCCCCCATGCCTCCTCACAGTTTGAGGAGAAGGATGAGCACTCATCGCACAGCCTCCTTAGATGATGATGACATGGCCACTGCCTTTGAGGCAGTGGTCAGTCCTCCCCCTAGGTCTACCCCAGGCCCTTACTCCCTGGGTATCCCCCCCTACGGCAGCAGTGCCAGTAATACCTATGCCCCCACAGTTCCCCTTCAGCAGAGGGGATGCACTTTGTTGCGACATGGGTCCCCAACCCCCTCTCAACCTACCCCAGCTCCTGGCACAGAAGCCAGAGCTTTGTCCCTCCCCCCGTCTTCCCCACCCCCTGCCTCCCCGGAGGATATGGAGCAAGACGACTAGGAGGAGCCTACTGCCACCCCCCTCTCTATCCTGGGCATTAACATTAGTGCCAGAGAGGATGCCAATGCAATCCAATGGTCACTCAAGATTGTCGCCGACTTTATGAAGATGGCGCATCTCATTCCCCAAGAAGATGCTCTGTCCTTCCATCCCATCACCTCTCAACTATCTGAGATAGTCCAAATGGTTGCATCCTCCCCCATGTGGCATAAAACCTACACAGGGGCGAGTGACTCTCTCTCTCTGAGAGACTTGATTGCTTCAGTGTTTCCTGTTCCCCCAGTGGTGACCTTCAGACCTCCAGTTACCCCCCCAAGGGTACCAGGGCCTTCCACTCTTGGCCTCCCCTAGTGCAGGCCCCCTGTGTAGGAGGAGGACAATCTTATGGACCTGGAAAAGACTCCGGTCAAATGCCTGTGCATGGACCCTAAGGGGAAAGCACCCATCCGACCTGGGAAGGCTCCTACCAAGCCTCAGGTCCCCTACGAGAAGCCCTCTGGACCTCCTCCCTCCATGCTTGCTTCAAAGCCCAAGCCAGGACAGAAGGCTTATTTGGCTGCAGTGAAACAACCAGCCTCAGCCAAACCTGGCCCAGCTACTAAGCATCTGCTAATCTCTTACTTGGACCCAACCCCCCGGCCATAGTCGCCCTTGCCAGAGCAATTGGCCACACCATTTGAGTGGCTATTGGTGTCTTCACCACTCCTAGTCACTGAAGGGGTCAGGTCCATTCATTGGTCATTGAATGCATTCGCCAAGTCTTCTCCAGGGGCCTCCAGTGCTGGACAATAACCCACCTACCCTGAGCCAGTTATGCAATTCCCTGAGAACCAGATGAGAAGGCAAATGCCTAAGGGTTTGCCTTCAAGAACTTGACGAGAGGACCCGGCATGGCTGGGTACCTCCTAGAGGAGTCAAACCAACTACAGTCAGTAAGAATATGCACACAAGACTCGAAGGGAGCCCCGCATGGATACCAGAATGGTTCATCCTGGAAGAACTGAGACCTGTAGGCCCCAATAGGCACATGGTTGAGTATAACTCTACACATGCGGGCAGACAGCGAGTTAGACTCTGCTGCAGTGGAGGGCAGCCACGAACCTCCATTGAGGTAGGTGGGCTGGAGGGGCTTACTGTTGCACCCTTCGAGAGCCATGAATTGGCTTCCTGAGTAAGTAGAATCCTGGAATCAAGTGACCCAGGCATCCTGGCATGATTTATTTATTTATTTTTTTGAATCATGGCCTAAGGCTGATTTATTACATGGCACTCAAACACAGCCCATGGCTGGAATACAAACAAGTAGACTAGCGGGTATCTACGGAGAAAGTGGTAGCTATGCCCTACCAAGCATAAGTACCATTGCCCAAGACCAATGGTAGGAGGAATTGTGTCCTACTCCCAAGCCTGAAGGGCAAGGGGAGTGGACACCAGAGGAGGCAAGTGGGTAGGGAGGTCCCCCAACCAGCAACCCAGTCCAAAGACCAGGCCTGGTCAGTAGGTGTTAATTCACTGTAAATGCCCAGCAGTGGAAACTCACCCAGCTACTGGTCCAGCTACTAGCCCTCAGAGTTCTTCTTACTAAGAGTCATCCCCCTGGCCATGGCCACGCTTGCCAGAGTAATCAGCCGCACCATTTGTGTGGCTATCAGTGTCTTCACCACACCTAGTTGCCAAAGGGGACAACTCCAGTCATAAAACTCCAAAGGTCTTCACTGGACTTCCACTAGGGTTCTCTGGTGCCAGACAATAACCCACCTACCCTGAGCCAGTTATCCAATTCCCTGGGGAATGGATGGGAAAGCAAATGCCAAAGGGTTTGTTTTCAAGAACTTGAGGAGGGCACCCAGCGTAGCTGGGTACCCCCTAGAGAAGTCAAACCTCAGACAGAAGGTAAGAATATGCACACAGGACTCAAAAGGAGCCCTGCATGGACACCAGAATAGTTCATCCTGGAAGAACCAAGACCTGTAGGCCCCGATAGGTGCATGGTTGAGTATAACTCTACACATGCAGGCAGATAGCGAGTTGGACTCTGTTGTAGCAGAGGGCAGCCACAAACCTCCATTAAGGTAGGTGGGCTGGAGGGGCTTACCGTTGCACCCTTCGAGAGCCATAAACTGGCTACCTGAGTAAGTAGGATCCTGGAATCAAGTGATCCAGGCGTCCTGGCAAGATCTGACAACCCTCTGATAAAGGGAGTCAAGGGAGGTTTGTGGATGGGAACCCGCAGTGACCTGGAGTTTGGTACAGTACTGGTGTATGGTACAATGGATGGCCCACTTCTCCGAAGAGTAGGTGTGCCAGACTTGAAGGGAGCATTCAGGGTGACCCTCAAACCACTCCATAAGAGTGTTACAGACAGCAAGCGAATGAGCTTGACCAGAGTGAATGGAGGGGTCCACCACTCTCCTGGCAGAACCAAGAGAGTCAGTGAACAGGACAATGGAGTCACAGTCAGAGAGGCTGGTAGCCTTTCCAACTGCAATCTGGATAGCATACAGCTCCGCATCAGGGGCTGTCACTTGGCCCACTGCATGTCTTGTCTGAAAGACATGCTGGCCTGACTGGTAGATCTGGGCAGCAGAAACTGCCTGGAGTCCCCCCTGCAGTGGTAGACTTGTGTCCATTGCCACAGTGAGGACCCGAGAATTGGCATTAGCACATTCCAAAGTGCTATTCAGATACCTTATATGCACAGCTCTCTCATCACGAGAATGAGGAGAGTTGTGGAAGGATACCTGGGCCACAAAATGGTCCAGGAAACGGTGACCAGGCTGAGCCACTGCAGAGCAGGGGTCAAACTGTTCAGTGAGGGATGGGAGCATGAAGATGGCTTCCATAAGGGAACCCCTTACCTGCCTGACAAGACGGTCAGACAAGAGGGAGATAGAGAGGGGGTGTGGGGGGGTACCCTTGGCATTTGGATGATCAAGGAGGGATTGGAGAGGGTGGGTATCGGAGAAGGTGGCGAGATGGTAGTTTGCTCTTGAAGCCAACTTCTTCAGATAGAGGTGGACAGGGATGAGACCAGTGGAGTGTGTACATAAGCCATCACTTGGGGCTGGGACCCCTGGGTAGGGGGACGCATCACCATGAGCCAGTCAGGGTGCTTAGGTGCACCAGTAACATTGTCCCCTTCCACATCAGTGGTTGAGGAAGCAGAGCGGATAAACCTCTAGGGAGGTTCTTGGAAAAAGAGAATGTCAAAATCATCTTTTAACTTCTTGAGCAATACATCAACATAAATATAGGATTTTGCAATGTTAAATGAGAATACCCTAATGCCCTCCAGATGGTCCAGGTTGTTCCTAGACATAAGGGGGGTTATGAGGGGGGATGGGAGAGTGACAACATCTGTTATGCACCTCTCGATAATGGGCTGTCAGCCAGGCCCAGTCATGTTTGTGGTTCCAGAAAGTGTACTTTCTGGAATTGGTGGAGTACTCCTTGCAGTTACGACAATGAGGAGGGTGGGGGTATGGTTGATTGGCAGGGGTAGCAGAAACTGGAGGCATAGCCTTTGGTTGCCCCTTACAACACAGTGCAAAGGTGCGGTAGTTGGCACAGAAGTGCAGACCACTACAGTTGGGACATGCAAGGCCATCAGTCTTGTACCAGGAAGAGGCATGGCCCCACCTGTAACAGTGGGTACATAACAACTCATTGTAGTGGGGGTTGGTAGAGAGTATTATGCACTGCTTGTTTCCAAACATGATCTTCTTGTTAAGAAGACCGAGAGCTTGAGTACCCCTCCTGGAGTCCCAGATGTTGAAGAATGCTGTACAGGAGTCAGACGTCTTGGAGTTATGCACCAGTCTAGGGGGACCCTTGAGACTGATGAGAGGAGCGTGAACCAATGAGGTCAGGACCTCCTTGAAGTTAGCTGGGATGCATTGAACTCTGGTAGTGGAGTTCTTAAGATAGGGGATATTGACCACCCAGAGGTACAACACCGAAGAAGGGAGTCCTATTCAGAAAGGGACTCCTGGAGGGGACAGACATTTGACCGATGCCCTAAGAATCTCGATATCCTTAGTCATGGTGAGCTTATTGGTGGCCATGGAATAGCCATCATATGCGAGCATGGCACCTTCCACAATCAGACAGCTTCTCCCAGCCTTCAATGCCTTACAGGCCTGCTGGGTAAGAGTATGAAGACCAGCCGAACCATTCAACTTGTCTTCATAGGAGACTAGGACCTGCTTATGCAATGGTCCAGGAATTGTGAATGCTAGCTTCTTAGGGTGAGCATTGGACAAAGGAGGTTACTTTGCAGCCTTGGCTTGTGCATGAAGTCTGAGTAACTGCTCTGCAGAAAGGTGGGGGAAGGCTGCTTTCAATGAAGAGAGCAGGTCTATCCCAGGTTTGGCTGAGGCCAGTTGTTTTGCTGCAGCCGAGTAAGCCTTCTGTCCTGGCTTGGGCTTCGAAGTGAGTGTGGAGGGAGGAGGTCCAGAGGGCCTCTCGTAGGAGACCTGAGGCTTCGAAGGAGCCTTAACAGGTTGGACAGGTGCCTTCCCCTTAGGGTCCATGCATGGGCATTTGACTGGAGTCTTCTCCGGGTCCATAAGATTGTCCTTCTCCTGCACAAGGGGTTTGTGCTGGGGGGGCTGAGGGTGGAGGGCCCTGGTACTCTTGGAGGAGTAGCCGGAGGCCTAAAAGTCACCACTGGAGGAGTAGGAAACACTAAAGCAATCAAGTCCCTCAGGGAAAGAGAATCACTCGCCCCTGTGTAGGTTTCATGCCACATGGGGGAGGATGCTACTGTCTGGACTATCTCAGATAGTCAAGAGGCAATGGGATGGAAGGACAGAGTGTCCTCCTAGGGAATAAGATGTGCCATCTTCATGAAGTTGGCAATGATCTCGAGTGACCATTGGATCACATCAGCATCCTCTCTGGTACTAATATTAATGCCCAGGATAGAGAGGGGGGCAGCAGTGGGCTCTTCCTGGTCATCCTATTCCATATCCTCCAGGGAGGCAGGGGGAGGGGAAGATGGGGGGAGGGATGAAGCCCTGGCTTCTGTGCCAGGAGCTAGGGTAGGTCAAGAGGTGGTTAGGGACCCATGTCACAATGGAGTGCATCCCCTTTGTTGAAAGGGAACTGCAGGGGTGTAGGTATCCCTAGCACTGCTGCCATAGGGGGGAATACCCAGGGAGTAAGGGCCTGGAGTGGACCTGGGGGCTGGGGAGTGGTTTGGCTGCCAACCGGTTGGAAGGCAGCCGCCATCTCATCGTCTTCTGAGGAGGCCAAGCAATAGGCACTCATCCTCCTCCTCAAACTGCAGGGAGGCATGGGGGCTATGGGCCTGTATGATAATCTGCACTTGAAGCACTTGCTGTCTGGGACATGGAGGACGTTAGGAGTGTCAATGAAGGGGTGATCACGTGATCAACAGGTGGGAGTACTGGGAAAAGAAGCAATGATCCTGGCATGATTTGATGACCTTCTGACGAAGGGAGTCAAGGGAGGTTTGTGGAGGGGAACCCACAGTGAGCTGGAGCTTGGTACAGTACTGATGTATGGTACCATAAATGGCCCACTTCTCAGAAGAGTAGGTGTGCCAGATGTGAAGGAAGCATTCGGGGTGACCCCCAAACCACTCCAAAAGTGCATTACACACGGCAAGCGAGTGAGCCTGACCAGAGTGAACAGAGGGGTCCACCGCTCTCTTGGCTAAGCCAAGGGAGTCAGTGAACAGGATGATGGAGTCGCAGTCAGGGAGGCTGGTAGCCTTCCCAATCACAATCTGGATAGCATACAGCTCCACATCAGGAGCTGTCACTCGACTGGCCACATGTCTTGTCTGAAAGACACACTGGCCTAACCAGTAAATCTGGGCAGCGGAGACTACCTGGAATTCCCTCTGCAGCAGTAGACTTGCATCCATCACTATGGTGAGAACCCGAGGATTGGCATTAGCATATTCCAAGGTGCTATTCAGATGCCTTATATGCACAGCCCTCTCATCACGAGAATGAGAGGAGTCATGGAAGGACACCTGGGCCACAAAGTGGTCCAGGAGATGGTGACCAGGTTGAGCCACTGCAGAGCAGGGATCAAACTGTTTGGTGAGAGATGGGAGCACTGAGACAGCTTCCATAAGAGAGCCCTTGACCTGCCTAATGAGGCATTTGGTCAAAAGAGAGACAGAGAGAGGGTGTGGGGGGGCACCCTTGGCGTTTGGACAATCAAGGAGGGATCAAAGAGGATGGGTATCAGAGAGGGTGGTGAGTTGGTAGTTTGCTCTTGAGGCCAGCTTCTTCAGATGGAGGTGAATGCATCACTCCTTGACTTGTTACCACCACCACCACTTTTTCCACTTCTTTTCCCCATTGCACCATTTGTCTCCTGGGCTCTCTCTCATGGGCCTGGGTCTTTTCTGAGCCTTCGCTGGCTGTAGGGGGATGGTCTGTGTGGCAATGTTACTTGGTCAATGGGCAGTACACCCTTGGTAAAGGCGATTAAAGATAGGTATATCCCCACCATTCATTGGACTGATGCCTATATGCATAGATCAATGGGCAGCCCCTTGGTAAAGGGTCTTAAAGGCTGGAGTACTGGCCACCTTGCTCGCTTGCACTCACTGGGTCACCAGTGGTGGTGGCCCTTCTACCAATCCAATGGAGTTGTAGTCCCATATAGGGTTTGTATGGCAGTTTTAACCCCTGCTGCAGCTCAAGTCTGGCTAGCATCTCGAGGTTGGGTTATCCCAGCTAATGACAGATGTCCAGGCCTACCCCTAATCGTGCTTGCACGTCAGTAGGGAGCATGCTGAAAAAAGCTACCCTGTCACACCCAAAAGGGACCAAAAGGATAAGGGATGATAAGAGGGGGTATTGAGGTGACAACAAGCTGACTGCAAGGACAGGCCACCCCCCACCAGTGTTGCCATGTTCGGACCCCTTTGGGGGTAGTACCTAGTTGTTAGTAGGGATCAGCCAAACTCTGGGGTAGTAGGCGGGTGTAGGTTGACTCAGGGAAACTTGGGTTGATTGACGCCCATTCCATGGAATGCTGAAGTAATCTGTTCCATGGGTTGCTCAGGTAATCCAATGTAAACACCACCCCAGTAGTACCCCCTGCAAGATGGAGATCCCCATCAGTATTAGCATGCAGATCCGCACCCTAAGACAAGTTACCTCCTAGGAGGTTGGGTATAGTGAAAGCAGCTGTGGGGGAATGGGAAGCTAGTCCAGGGGTCGCACCTTGGAGGGGTGCCTAGGGTCTAGAAGCACCTGGGACTTATATTTCCCTGCCCAACTAGTGGACCATAGTAGGTTATCTACTGGGAGTGTGCTGAAAAAAGCTATCTGGTTGCCGAGAAGGGGCAGCCTAGCTCAAGAGATCTAAATCCTCTGTCAATGGGTCTCTGCCAACAATGGAGTGTACCCATTTAAGTTGATACCACGTAAGTGATCTGGATTCGGGGTGGTAGCATGCATAGTCAAGTAGTGGGATCCCATCCATGCACTGTATAGAAAGACTGCCTCAAGTGAACAGTAGGCCAGTCCTTAGGGATACTGTGCCTTCCCAGTAGCGGGGTGGTCACCCAAGCTGAAGGCTTTACCTCTTAGGAGAGAAGGGCTAAGTCCCCACAACATGGCCAGATGTGATACCAATATGGAAGCCTAGGAACATGCTGGGCATTCTACAGGTACATGATGTCTCAAGACCCTCGTCTCTGGGTTGCTAAGAGTTTTAAGCCTGCAAAGGGCTCTGTGTATGGGCTGATGTGGAGCTGTATGCTATCCGGATTGCAATTGGGAAGGCCACCAGCCTCCTTGGCTGCGACTCCATTATTCTGTTTACTGACTCCCTCGGTTCGGCCAGGAGAGCAGTGGACCCCTCCATTCACTCTGGTCAGGCTCACTTGCTTGCTGTGTATAACACACTCTTGGAGTGGTTTGGAGGTCACCCCAAATGCTCCCTTTACATCTGGCACACTTACTCATCCAAGAAGTGGGCCATTCATGGTACTATACATCAGTACTGTACCAAGCTCCAGGTTGCTACAGGTTCCCATCTGCAAACCTCCCTTGACTCCCTTCATCAGAGGGTTGTCAAATCTTGCTAGGATACCTGGATCACTCAATTCCAGGATTCTACTTACTTGGGAAGCCAGTTTATGGCTCTCGAAGGGTGCAATAGTAAGCCCCTCCAGCCCACCTACCTCAATGGAGGTTCATGGCTGCCTTCCACCATAGCAGAGTCCAACTTGCTGTCTGCCCGCATGTGTAGAGTTATACTCAACCATGTACTTATCGGGGCCTATAGGTCTCGGTTCTTCCAGGATAAACCATTCTAGTGTCCATGCAGGGCTCCCTTCAAGTCTTGTGTGCATATTCTTACCTCCTGTCCGAGGTTTGACTCCTCTAGGGGGTACCCGGCTATGCTGGGTACCCTTGTCAAGTTCTTGAAGGTAAACCCTCAGGCATTTGCCTTCCCATCCATTTCTCAGGGAATTGGATAACTGGCTGTGAGTAATGTCGAACATACTCCTGAAAATTCAGGGCACGGTCAAAGTAAAAGCCCAGATACCTCCAATAGGTCTTAGGGCAGAGAGGAGTATCCCCTGTGAATGGACCAAAGCCCAAGTTAAGATGGGGTTCACATCTCCAGGCTTCCTGGAGAAGTGGAAAAGTTCGGACTTGTCATGGAGCATGACAAGCACAAACGCTATGAAGAGATTAAAGAGAACAATGTATGCCCCCTTTGTTACGAACTATAGATAGACCGATCATTCCTATCTCGCGCCCATTACCTCGTGTACCTTCACACCTGTTTCACTCCTTGTTCCATCTCCTGTTTCATCTCTAAAGGCTATGCCTCCTATCTGACTCGTCTACTCGTCTCCCTTATTATTAGCCGCCACTACCAGTATATAAAGTGTAGTAATACTTGATGTATTCCTTATACTTTACCAATCATATCATCCCTTCTTCCTTTCTCTACTTCCTTTCCTTTATCCAAAGGCTTGCAACCTGAGTCAGAGACTAAGGTCATAACATTTGGTAAAGTGTCATTCGACTCACCTTGCAAGAGAGGTGCCACTATTTGTAGCTAGGCTTGAAATAATAGCCTCCGACCAGGACAACAGTATATGAGCAACAGTAGCTCATCGAGAACACCGAGAAGATACAGAGCTCCGAGACCAACCGACATCCAGGGTTCACCTATAGCAACAGGATCTAAATGATCAACTGAATCAGAAATCCCTGAAGGCCTTAAATGGCAGAAATCCGAACACAGCGTAGACAAAAGTACAGCTCTATTCGAAACCGAATTCGACATAGAAGTCGCCGAGAACACATCCGATATAGATATCGCCGAGACCTACGAGAAAGAATCCGAACACAGTACAGACGAGGAACTAGCCGCATCTGAAGAAGAAATCAACATAGAAGTCGCCGACACCACAGCCGATAGAGAAATCACCGAGACCCATGCAAACAAACACAGCGAACCAGAAACAGAACCAGAAATGACAGAAGAAGTCAACATCCCAAAAAACCTAGCCCTGGAGCCAGGATATTTCAATGGGGATAGAACCAAATTCGATGATTGGTGGAGAGCCATATCCTTATGGCTGATGTTCAACAAGATAGAAGAAGAAGAACAGAAAATAGTAGCAATTTTGGCAAGAATGAAAGGGGGGCTAGCAGGCCCTTACGCCAACATGCAACTCCAAGCCATCCAGAACAAGAAAACGCCAGATTGGGATGATTTTACAAAGGAAATAGAAGCCACATTTTCCTTGGGAAATAGGAAAGCCATAGCAGAAGGAGAAATTGAGACGTTCAAACAAGGGAAGAAGAACACGGCAGATTTCTTAATCGAATTCGAGGCACTGAAAGCCCAAGCGGGGACCGACGACACCCACGCAATATTCCTCCTCAAACGCCACACCTGCGCAGACATCATCCGAACCATAGTAGGCTACCTGACAACCTCTGTCCCAACAACATACACCAAATGGAAAACTACAATCCTTGCAGTAGGACAAGGGTATGAAGCAACGGACATCACCCAAGGAGATGTCAGAACCACCACCGGAGTTACTTATGGAGGTAGAGGACAACCCATGGAGATAGGAAGACAAAAAGCAGACACTGATCAGAATGGGAAACCGAGGTGCTACAACTGCAACCTCTACGGGCATATTGCCAAATACTGCAGGAAGAAGATGAAAGTCACATACACCAAGATAACGTGTTACAATTGTGGCAAACAGGGCCATATCTCGAAAAACTGCCGGGCACCCAAGAAAGCGCATATCAGAGAGATCAACAAGGAAGATGAAAGAGAAATGGAGGAGAAAGAGGATTTTGTCGAAGGCTCCGAGTAGGCACAAACCCGCAAGCCAATAAATCTAGAGTTTCTGTTTTAGCCCACAATAGACGATATGTGATCCCCCAGAAACGAAACTCCACGCGCGAACTTCTCCTCGACTCAACAATCCAGACAAGAAAAGGACGCAGACAAATCACAACCCTCGTAGACTCCGGATGCACCCACACGTGCATAGCACAACGAATGGTAGACGAAGAACAGATCCCGACTAAACGCCTGGAAACCCCGATCAGGGTAATCAATGCCAACGGGACAGAAAACAAAAAGGGAGAAATAACGGACAAAGCACAACTGGTATTAAACAACAGCAACCATACAGAACAAATCGACGCTCTAGTAACACAATTGGAAAGTGCGGACTTATATCTTGGACACGACTGGCTGGTCAAGCACAACCCGGAGATCAATTGGAACAATCACGTCATACGATTCACCAGATGCCCAGATGATTGCAAAATATCACATAGCGACATACGGTTCAACGAGAGAATAAGGACAATCAGCGAACACATTGAAGAGAAAAAGGCGGACCAGACGAACGATGAAGATCTACCACCATACCTCCGACGATACACCCACCTATTCAACAAAAAAAACTTTGACAAACTACCCGAACACACGGTATGGGACCACGAGATAAATCTATCTGAAGACGCACCCCTGGTACTACAGTCCAAGGTCTACCCAATGACAATAACGGAGAAGCAGGAACTACAGAAATTCCTCGACGAAAACCTCGCCTCAGGACGAATCAGACCATCACAATCCCCCTACGCTACCCCATGCTTCTTCATACCAAAGAAGGACAGAACAAAACGCCTGGTATAGGATTACAAAAAGCTGAATGAACACACTATTAAAGACAAGACGCCACTGCCACTCATAGGCGAAGTCCTAGACCAATTAAAGGACGCGAAGGTATTCAACAAGCTCGATATCATTTGGGGATATAACAACGTCAGGATCAGAAAAGGAGATGAATGGAAGGCAGCGTTTGTAACAAACAGTGGGTTATTCGAACCTACGGTCATGTTCTTCGGGATGAGTAATTCACTGGCGACCTTCCAGAGGATGATGAACACAGTATTTCGGGAAATGTTACATGAAGGATCGCTTGTCAACTACATGGACGACTTTGTCATCCCAGGAACCACACAGGAAGAACTCGAAAACAGAACAATGCGGTTCTTAGACATTGCAGCCAAGCACCAACTCTATTTCAAACGATCAAAATGTGTGTTCAACGCGAAGGAAATACCCATACTGGGCTTTATAGTTGGACAAGGCAGCGTCAAAATGGAGGAAGAGAAGGTGAAAGCAGTAAAAGAATGGCCGACACCCAAATCCGTAAAAGACGTCGAAAAATTCCTAGGTTTTGCAAACTTCTACCGACGATTCATACAAGACTTCAGTAACATAGCAACACCCCTACACGAGCTGAAGAAGAAAGATGCGCAATGGTCATGGTCAGAACGACAACAACAGGCGTTTGAAAAGATCAAGGAAAAGATCACGAGCGAACCAGTACTAGCAATGCCTCAAGACAGAGGACAATACAGGGTAGAAGTAGACGCATCGGGATATGGAGTAGGAGCGGTGCTGTCACAAAACCAGAATAATCAGTGGCACCCAATCGCCTTTCACTCAAGAACAATGACACCGGCAGAACGAAACTACCAAATCTATGACAAAGAACTACTAGCAATCCGTGAAGCAGTCAAAATGTGGAGACAGTACCTACTCGATGCCAATGAACCATTCAAAATATGGACGGACCACAAGAACTTACTTCAGAAAACCACAACAACTCACAGGACGACAGGCAAGATGGCAACTGGAATTACAAGAATATCGCTACATGCTAAAACACATACCCGGAAAGACAAACACAAAAGCAGATGTGCTATCAAGACTAGCAAAAACGGACACCACCAGAGATAACACAGATATCACGCTATTACCCGACCACTTATTCAATAACACTACCACCGAGATCAGACAAATTTGGGAAATATCGGGAGAAGAAGACCTGAAACATCGATTACGAAAGGAGCAAAGAAGAGAAACACAGTGGCTAAGAGAAAAGGAGAAACGACCAGAGGAGATATAGGAAACTGATGGATTACCCATGTTTGAAGGAAGAATATATGTACCACCAAACGCCAAATTACGCCAAGAAATACTCCAACAACACCACGACAAAACGGACGTAGGACACCCGGGACAGCACAGAATGATCAAACTCCTCAAAAGGACATATTGGTGGCCACAAATGCGCAATGATGTTAAACGATACATCAAAGGGTGCGACACATGTCAGCGAAACAAGATACTCCGGATATGACCTACCACACATCTCCATCCACTACCGATACCCATCGGACCATGGGAAGAAATATCAATCGACATGATAGGACCACTACCAAAATCAGAAGGATATGATGCAATACTTGTCATCGTTGATCGTTTCAGCAAAATGATCAGACTACGCACAGTTAACACCACCCTATCATCCGAAGAGTTAGGAGACATTTATCGTGATGATATATGGAGACAACACGGGATACCCCGCAGAATCATCAGTGACAGAGGACCACAGTTCGCATCAAAATTCATGGCAGAACTTTGTAGGGCAACCGGCACCCAACGTAACTTATCCATGGCATACCATCCACAAACAGACGGTCAGACAGAGCGCATCAACCAGGAGGTCGAAGCATACCTCAGAAACGTAATCAACCATGCGCAGGACAACTGGAAAAAATGGCTCAGCACGGCGGAATTCCAGTATAATGACAAAACACATAGCGCCACAGGACATTCACCATTCCAGATAGTATATGGACGACATCCATGGAAAGGAGATATCTCAAACACATCCAAGGCACCTGCGATCACGGAACAAATACAAGAGTTACAAGACATGCGCCAAAAAACGATTGAGATGCTACAACAGAGCCAGACGCAAAAGGAGAAACGGAATAGCACAAAACCAGAACACGAGTATGAGGCAGGAAGCCAAGTTTGGCTTGAAGCAGACAATATTAGGACAACAAGGCCGACAAAAAAACTTGATCATAAGAGATACGGACCATTCCGGGTAAAAGAGAAAATAGGCGAAACAAGCTACCGACTGGAGCTACCTGAAACATGGGCGATACACGACATGTTTAACAGCAGACTCCTCTCCCCCTATCACAAACCCGAGTATGACAGCCAGCGCACTCCACCACCACCGATTCCCCAGATAATCAATGATGAGGAACACTACGAGGTAGATGAAGTCCGAGGACACTGCACAAAGGGAAAATGAAAACAATACCTAATACACTGGAAAGGATATACGTCCGAAGAAGATACATGGGAAGACGAAGCAAATCTGGAAAACGCCAAGGAAGCAGTACAAGAGTTTATGAGCAAGATTTCGAGGACGAAACCTATAAAAAGGGGAGGTAAAAAACAGCAATTATGAACAACAGACCTCGCATTCCAAGCAACCACTACACTCAACACATCACTCGCTGCATCCACTTCACCCTCGACTTCGCCAACTATCTTCATAACACTCCATGCCCGCCGAACGCCAACTTACTCCATACCCCTACCTCAAAGAATTCGATGAACTCGTCCCAGAAAGAACCAGCCAGGAGGAACTCGTGGAAGGAGAGACCCTAGTCGATACCATGATACTACTGGGTGCAGCAATGAAAGCAACCCAAGAAGGCGCATCCAAAATAATGGATACCTTATCCAACGCCACCCCAAGACTCAACCAATTTATCATCGACGAAGGAAGAAGAGATCAATTGGAGAGACACCTATACGAGATCAACGACAACCTACAACTAATCATCATCTCCAATATGCGAGCTCGGATGCATAGCATCCTTGTAGCCCTAGCCGAACGACTCAACATGTATGAATCAAGGGGCACAGAAAATCTCTCCCACCATATCATTAACCGACTACTCGTTAGTAACGATCCATTCCCCATCCAACATCATATCTGTCACAAATGCGAACAAAAGACACAAGAAGCAACAGCCGCTGATCAACTACTCCATCCCGACATCGAAGAAGAAGTAGCCCATCTCCAAACCATCCTCACCACGGTAGTACCACCCATTACACCCATAACCTTCCATCCACCGCAGGGATACAACATGTTGAAATCGGAAGGCGAAAAGAACAACGAATACTGGAGGGGTATAGTGCACAAGCTCTTAAGTAATCACACCAACGACAACACCATGTACAATAACCACACCCACTTCCTATTCAAAGAAGGACCGCCACATGGGCCCCTCTGGATCGGCTTACGACGTGTCGACAAAACACCTCTCATCGGGGGGAACAAGAAGGACTTGGCCAGAGCTCTGGGAGCTGCCATACCTATGAACAAGTAAATTCTCATCGCGCCTTCCCACCGTTTCTAAATTCCGTATGTTTTACTTTACGAAGGACCTTTACAGTAATATGCATCATGAGGGCATGAAGCTTGAAAGGGAGGTATTGTTACGAACTATAGATAGACCGATCATTCCTATCTCGCACCCATTACCTCGTGTACCTTCACACCTGTTTCACTCCTCATTCCATCTCCTGTTTCATCTCTAAAGGCTATGCCTCCTATCTGACTCGTCTACTCATCTCCCTTATTATTAGCCGCCACTACCAGTATATAAAGTGTAGTAATACTTGATGTATTCCTTACACTTTACCAATCGTATCATCCCTTCTTCCTTTCTCTACTTCCTTTCCTTTATCCAAAGGCTTGCAACCTGAGTCAGAGACTAAGGTCGTAACACCCTTGAGGGTGTCCAAGTTCTCATCCCAAGTCCTAGCCTGGGCAACGACAGTACCGTCATTGACATAGGATAGTAGAGTACTCCCAGGGGAAGCAATCTGCATATCAAAGACCTTCATAAGAGGGGCAATATAGAGGCCAGAGAGGACAGGGGACAAGGCAAAGCCTGTCCAATGCCCACATCTGCACCCCGGGGATCAGAGGAGAAGCTGTTCCATGTATAAACAGTGGAACAGCCCACCAAGTACAAAGCAAAGAAGGTCCTCACATTCAGTGGGAACCCCTGCTTGGCAAGTATGGCCATGAGCATCTCATGGATCAAGGAGGGAAAGAACTGAGTGATGTCGAAAGCGACAATGCTTGTCTTGAGACCCTTAGCCCACCCAGTACAAACCAGGTGGGTAAGGAACAACCCAGCATCCTCTTTTTTTTTTTTTTTAAAAAAAAAATCATCATGTTTAAGGTGGTGCGTGATCACAGTCCACTTGTATCTACTGTGACATGTAGGTTACAAAGAGGGTAGTATATGAAGATGGGCTCTCCCTTGGCTGAACTAGACTGCCGACAGGCGGTCTGGGTGAATGGTCACAGAAACATATACGAACATGTAAATCCTAGACCAGAATAATAAGCAACCCCTAGCCTCCCCTCCCTAAGGAGAGTATGTATCAATTCGCAATTAACTTCTACACATGTCAGAGACGTGGAAAGCTAGCAGGGGCCATGTCATCTTATCCAACTCCCATAGGTGGTGTGTTGGACTTGAATGCAAACGCTAAGGGATTGTGCTCAAGAAAATCTACCAGCTGGTCAATAGAGACCAGCGGGCCATGACATCTCATTGCTTCTTTTCCTAGTACTCCTACCTGTCGATCATGTGATCACCCCCTTGTTGATACTCCCAATGTCCTCCACATTCCAGACAGCGAGTGCTCCAAGCGTGGATTACCATACAGGCTCGTAGCCCCCATGCCTCCCTGCAGTTTGAGGAGGAGGACCAGCACTCATCGCGCAGCCTCCTCAGATGACGATGACATGGCCACTGCCTTCAAGGCAGTGGTCAGTCCTTCCCCCAGGTCCACCCCAGGCCCTTACTCCCTAGGTATCCCCCCCTATGGCAGCATTGCCAGGGATACCTATGCCCCCGCAGTTCCCCTTCAGCAGAGGGGACACACTTTGTCACAACACAGGTCCCCAACCCCCTCTCAACCTACCCCAGCTCCGGGCATGGAAGCCAGAGCTTTGTCCCTCCTCCCGTCTGCTCCTCCCCCTGCCTGCCCGGAGGATATGGAACAGGATGACCAGAAGGAGCCCACTGCCACCCCCCTCTCTATCCTGGGCATTAATATTAGTGCCAGAGAGGATACCAATGTGATCCAATGGTTACTCAAGATCATTGCCGACTTTATGAAGACGGTGCATCTCATTCCCCAGGAGGATGCTCCGTCCTTCCATCCCATTGCCTCTCAACTATCTGAGATAGTCCAGATGGTTGCATCCTCCCCCATGTGGCATGAAACCTACACAGGAGTGAGTGACTCTCTCTCCCTGAGGGACTTGATTGCTTTGACGTTCCCTGCTCCCCCAGTGGTGACTTTCAGGCCCCTGGCTACCCCTCCAAGGGTACCAGGGCCTTGCACCCTCAGCCCCCCCCAGCACAGGCCCCCTGTGCAGGAGGAGGACAACCTTATGAACCTAGAGAAGACTCTGGTCAAACACCTGCACATGGACCCTAAGGGGAAGGCACCTGTCCAACCTGTTAAGGCTCCTTTGAAGCCTCAGGTCCCCTACGAGAGACCCTCTGGACCTCCTCCCTCCACACTTGCTTCAAAGCCCAAGCCAGGACAGAAGGCTTACTCAGCTGCAGCGAAACAACCGGCCTCAGCCAAACCTGGGATGGACCTGCTCTCTTCATTGAAAGTGGCCTTCCCCCACCTCTCTATGGAGCAAGTTCTTGGTCTTCATGCGCAAGCCGAGGCTGTGAAGCAACCCCCCTTATCTAACACTCACCCTAAGAAGCCAGTGTTTATGATTCCTGGACCCTCGTGTAAGCAGGTCCTAGTTTCCTATGAAGACAAGTCGAACACTTTGGCTGGTCTCCATACTCTTACCCAGCAGGCCTGTAAGACATTGAAGGCTGGAAGAAGCTCCCTGATTGTGGAAGGTGCCACTCTCACATATGATGGCTATTCTATGACCACCAATAAACTCATCTCAACTAAGGATATTGAGATCCTTAGAGCACTAGTCGAACGTCTGTCCCTGCTAGGAGCCCCTTCTGAGAGTATAACACACTGCTTATTCCCAAACATGATCTTCTTGTTCAGAAGACCAAGAGCTCGAGTACCCCTCATGGAGTCCCAAATGTTGAAGAATGCCATACAAGAGTTGGACATCTTGGAGTTGCACACCAGTCTCGGGGGACCCTTGAGACTGATCAGAGTAGTATAAACCAATAAGGTAAGGACCTCCTCGATGTCAGCTGGGGTACATTGAACTCCAGTGGTAGAGTTCTTAAGATAGGGGATGTTGACCACACGGAGGTATGACACTGAAGAGGGAAGTCCAATCCTGCTAACCCTCACCGCAATGAGTCATTGTGTACCCGCTGTTACAAGTGGGGCCACGCCTCTTCCTGGTGCAAGACTGATGGCCCTGCATGTCCCAACTGTGGTGGTGCACACTCTTGTGCCAACCACCACACATTTGCATTGTGTTGTAAGGGGCAACCAAAGGCTACGCCTCCAGTTCCTACTACCCCAACTGGTCAACCATACCCCCACCCTCCTCATTGCCATAACTGCAAGAAGGAGCACCCCGCCGATTCCAGAAAGTGCACTTTATGGAATCACAAGCCCAACCAGGCCTGGCTGACAGCCCATTATCGAGAGGTGTGTGACAGATGTCGTCACTCTCCCATCCCCTCTCATAACTCCCCTCATATCTAGGAACAACCTGGACCATCTGGAGGGCATTAGGGTATTTACATTCAATGCCATGAAATCGTATATATATGTTGATGTGCTACTCAAGAAATTGAAAAGTGATTTCAATATTCTCTTTTTCCAGGAACCTCCATGGAGGTTCATCCACTCCACTCCCTCAACCACTGACATGGAAGGGGAGGATGTTACTGGTGCACCTAAGTACCCTGACTGGCTCATGGTGATGCGTCCCCCTACCCAGGGGTCCCTGCCCCAAGTGATGGCTTATGTACACACTCAGTTGCAATGTCTAAGGCCATCAATGAGGAGGGACCTCATTGATCACCCTGATATTCTTGTGCTGACATTCTTCACCAATACAAAGGCTTACAACTTCTTGAATGTCTACTCAGACGATCAGCATACTGCCATCAACTTCCTTCATGGGAAGGTCAATGCTCTTCCCCCATTCGACTTTATGAGTGGGGACTTTAACTGTCATTCTTCGGAGTAGGACCCTGAGGTTCTGCATCATTGAACAACAGCTCATAAGCTCATGGAAATGAGCTGTGATCTTGGTCTTGATTTGGTTATGCCAACCAACCTGGGTCCAACGTTTATCTCCCACAACCCAGATCTTCACCCATCGGTGATTGATCTAGTGTTTGTCTCTTCTCCCAATGTATCAAGGACTTTTCCTTATCAGGATTTATCCCTTCAGGGTACTTCGGATCACGTCCCATTGACCATTACCCTTCCTATTGCTCCCGTTGACATTGGGATCGTCAAAACTGTCTTTCCGAAGGGCTCTGATGAAGAGAAGGCCTTCTTGGGACACATCATTGATGAGGTGACCAACTTTCGTGATTGTCCCTCTCTGGAGTCTCCGGAACAAGTGGATGCCCTGGCAATGGCCATGGCTGAAGCCTTCTCTGACGCATAAACCCACCACTCGAAGGAGATCTGGATTACTTGTTTCTGGTGGGATGAGGTGTGCTCTACCTCCTTCTCCAGATACCAAGGCTCTCGGAGTCGTGGTGACTGGGGGGACTTTAGGCAGGCTCATACAGCTGCCAAACAACAATTCTTTGACTCTAAAATCGAGGAGATCGCTTCTACTAACAAGCAGCCCTAGGACCTTATGGAGTGGGTCAAGGTGTGCAAGTTACCTCCCTGCGAGGCTATACAATTTAATGGACAGCCCTGTTATGGTATGGACTCCCTCTGGGATGCCCTCCACTCAACGTACAACTCTGCCACTGATTGGTGGTACAACATATCTGTCCTCGACCCCCTCCCTGACCTTCCAGTCAGAGAGTGGGCCCCTTTTTCAGTGTTGGAGCTTACGGAGGCTTTGTCCTCCTGCTCTAATATGTCCTCTCCGGGACCGGACCATGTTACTTGGTCCCACCTCAAGTACATTGTCATCAATGAAGATTGTTTGACAGTGTTCCTGCACTTGGCCAATGCCTGCCTTATGGTGGGTCACTGGCCCCGCAGTTTTAAGGAGTTGCTTTCGGTTATCATTCCGAAGCTAGGGAAGCCCTCCTACTCTACCCCCAAGGTGTTCAGGCCCATTGTCCTCCTGAACATGCTTGGTAAACTGGTTGAGAAAATGCTTTCCAACCGAATCTAGTTTGATGCCATTAGACATGACATCTTTCATCCCCATCAACTCGGAGGCATCTGCCAGCATTCCACTGAGGACACTGGGTTGTTTCTTACCCATCTGGTTCATGCTGGGTGGGCCAAGGGTCTCAAGATGAGCATTGTCTGTTGAAGTTTTGGACATATTCTAGAAATAGATTATGAAGTCATTATTCTAATAATAGACTGATCCATTACTTTCCAGTAACTTCAATCCGTAGTAACTTCCTATGAGTTGCTCTGCATGCGATTAGAGTCATAAGTACTTGATAGATTATTCTACATAGTACCAATGACTAGATACTATGTTCTACAGTACTCTGCAGGCACTACGCCACAATTAAAGGGAGTCATAAGGAACATTCTATGTATTCCTAGTATTTTATGTAGTATGACTTGCCTATGCTTCAATATGTATATAAACCCTATGTAGCAGACCTAGTTCTGCATCTTGTTCAATTGAACAACCTCTTCATCATTGCCTATCTCTTTGAGTACAACACTAGCATCGACTTACTCAACTTTGACCTCTACACTTCTGACACCAACCGCTTTATCAATAATATCTGTCTATCCAAATTACCTTTCTACAGGTATCAGATAGAAGCTTATTATCTTGGTGAGTAGACCCTACATTCTCTCCTACTGCATTTACTGCTGTCCCCAGCAAACAACTTGTTATGGTCGTTTTCTCAACAGGTTATGGGCCCCGCTAGCCTTATCAATGGTTAAACCATTATCATCCCCTCTAACCAAGATAGGATGATAGGGCTTTACCTGACAGAGTTATCCTTGTATTTTGATCATTGCTGATACAAGAATTTTCTTCTAGAAAGAAATACACTCGACGAAGATATTATGTCTACTAATAATATCATCTCTGGTTTGCCTAAGCTCAATGGACCTAAGAACTATGTGTTCTGGTCTAGAAGGCTTCAGGATGCCCTAACCCTCATATCTGTCACTGGCTCCGACCAGTCAGGATGGACTGTGATAGATCAGGATCTCTCCCCTAAAAATACCACTGCCTTAACAGAGGAGGATAGAAGGAGAGATCAACTTCAAGGTCAGGCATTGGCTGTTATTAATGGCACTTTACCTGATTCCCTATTACTCCATGGGCATAATACTCCTGGATTCCTCTGGAATGACTTGAAAACCTGCTTTGGGACACCTTCTCCCACTGCGGTATATTCAATCCTCCAGAGAATGTTGCGAAAGCACATCTCAGGGAATCAAGATCCAGCAATGGATCTAGCTGAATTGAGAACAATGGCTTCTCAATTAGAAACAGCTAAAGTAAAATTGCCAGAAGTTCTTGGCGCAATGATTGCTTTGAACACATTACTATCTGATTGGAATGCAGTGGCACAAATAACATTGGCAAATAATAACAATGTTGTAGATATGACCTGGGAGGTAGTTCAGCAAGCTATAAATGCTGAATGGTCAAGACGTGAAGGATCCAGACCCTCCATGTCTAACCAACAAGCTTCATATGCCACTACTGCCAACTACCAAGCTCGCCCTCAGGGCAACTTCCCCAGGACTCGCCCTGGACCACCCTGGAACCACTTCCACCCTGGAGGCAATACCAGGGCCCAGCCTGCGAGAGGACCTTGCCACCCTACCAATCCGAGTGGGCAGCCCCCTCAGCCTTCTCCACCTACTCCTACCTGGATTAACATCCAGAAGAAGAAGAAGAAGCCCAAGAAGTGCCAGGGTAAACCACAGGCCCACATGGCGGAAGCCATGGCGGGCTTTGCCACTGCCACGGAACCGGCAGTCCATCACTTCACAGGTCCGGGGATGACCCCCTTTGACCTAATGAGGCACATGGATGCCCCTCGACCCACTCCTGCTCCTGCTCCTCCAACCACTCATGTATTAGTGAGTGAGAGACCTAAACCTGTAACTTGGGTTAATCCCAAGAAGGTCCAGCAGGCACAAGAAAATGCTCATGCTGAGCTCGAGAAAAAGGTGCATGCTGAAGCACGAAACTTATGTTTCACTGCCCTGCTCAAAAACTCACTGCGGATCCAACAGGTGATCACCTAGCATGACTGCGTCACTGGTCCTTTGCCCATGCAAATAGTGAAAAAATGTGCTCTCGATTGTTATGATCGAAGGATGCACAAGGTCTCTCATCCCCGTGCCCAACAAGGACAATTGGTGACACCTCCCGGTACACCTTCCATTCCTTCTGGTCACCCCCCAGGTTGTACCTGTGAGGGACACACAAGGATCCCAAGCATGGACTCTGTAACCCAGGGCAACTTGCTTGAACCCAGAGAGGTTCAGCTGTTCTATCTTCCTCCTCCAGAGGAAATAGTAGCTCTGGCTGTTAGGACCTACAAGGAGGAGTTCCCTCCTCTTCCTCGGGCCTCCCCTCCTACAGAGTGCTTTCAAAGTAAGAAATTTTCTCTTACTTCGAAAGTCAAGACCACTTATAGGCAACCTGCCATACTTACAATGTTGGTAGATGAAGCCTTCAAGCAGCTCGAAAGTGAGAAGAAGGTCGACGACCTCATGGCACCAGCTCAGAATGTCACCTACGACATCCATGACCCTAGAAACCCTGCAAACGCTGCAGGACCCTCTTCTGGGCCCCTTCCAAAGTCTCCTAAGTCCAAACCCTTTGCTTTGGCACCTCAATCTGAGATGTCTCTCAGACTTTCATCGACTGACTATGGAAGTGACTACAAAAAGAAGGAAGGAGCTGGGTATGTGATCAATTCGATCTTAGATACTTTTACTAACCCTGATACACAGTCCTGTCACCAATATGCCAACTGGCTGACTTTGCAAGAAGAAGGGCAAGGGCAAAGGGAAGGGACATTGGGGGCCGGGCATATAGATACACTATTGGGATCTTTAGGATCCCATAATCATGTATTTTTGCATGTAACAATGAGTGAGAAGTGTTTTAACACTTCTCAATTTTCCTGTTTCTCAATGCAAATGCCCGATCAGTATTTAAGAGTACTGGATCAAATAAGATCTCGATCGCTAAGCAATGATCAAAGTATAACACCACTAGAAGAATATAGTGATGTTTGGTTATTAGACTCAGGGGCATCATGTCATTATACCCCTTATGCAGAAGACTTCATCAACTTCAAAGAACTCGAAGTTTCGATCCCAATTAAGACTGTAGGAGCACAAGGCCCCTACCTTAATGTGGTTGGTCTTGGTGCAGTTATGCTTAAGCATAGAGTCTATAATGAGAAGACTGATAGCATTCAACTAATGCAGATATTAATATATCCAGTCTTCCTTTTGAAAGAACCTCTGAACAACTAATGTTAGTGGGACAGTTATGCCAAGATGGCAAAACTGTTAGAACAGATGCCAATGAATCAGTAGTAGTTTTTTTTTTTTTTTTTTTTTTAATTCAACAGTTTATAAAGCAGTGCTCAATCGCAGTCTGCATGTACATACATACAAATGCAGAACATATAGAATGTTCAGAGCAGGGAGAGTAAACTACATGTACACTAACCCCACGAGACTTGACGCCATCTAGCACATACACTAGAGAGATGTTTGGTACCTAGGTTGAATGGAGAGAAGAGGAATAAGAGGAATTCGGGAAGAGAGAGAGTGAAAGAGAGAAATTGATAGAGAGAAACTATCGACTTGCAAACACAAGGGAGAACAACAAATGGTACTAGTGTGTGGGAGGGCTTTTTGCCCCAGCACCATGGGAATGATGGACAATGAATGAAAACTATATAAAATAGTAGATGAGCAAGGAAAGGGGGAAAATAGAGAAATGAAAATGAAGTCCATAACTGGGAGAGCGTAAGAAAAAGGAAAAGAGAAGAAGATTCACACAGGCACAGACCCAAACCTCAGACGGACTTGATGATGACGTAGCAGGGGTATTGAACTGGTGCAGATATGAGGGCAGTCAGGTTCCGGAGGTAAGCTGAACATGGAGGGGTTGCGGCACAAGAAGTTGACGAGAGTCTTAATGGTGTCGATGCCAAAGTGGTGATTGAAGTTGTTGCAACAATAGAGGATATGTGCCCTAGTTTGGACCATTTGATTGTTGCAGTGGTGGCAGGATAGATCCTTGTTGGAAAAGAACCGTAAACGGTATTCACCAATTGGGGCGTGGCATAAGATGGTGCAACACACTCTCGCAAAGAGCTGTGGCTGGTAACCGCATTCTCGCATCCAGGGACTGGACTTAATGTGCGACGGTACAGCAGAGGCCCCATTCGCTCACACTGGAAGGTGGAGGAAGGAGCTACCACTATATTTCTTGAACCCAAACATGGCTTGCCATGTGTGAATGGCTCGTTCGGTGGACTTCTTGTGCAAGTAGTCTATGGAGTTGGGGACTTGGTGATTTCGACCCCGGTTTGGCCAGGCGACTGTTTGAATCCAATCATGAGTAGCTTTTTGTATCCTGGAATCAGTAGTAGTTGATAGCAAGGGAAATGCTATTCTTCAAGCATATCCTTCAGCAAGTTGTAACACTACTTTACATTTTGTTAATACCAAAATTGTACATTCGGAACATGTAGCTATGGCTGCGGATCTGATTGTTGGCTACAAAGTTGTACATGTGAGATTAGGACATCCCTCTAATTATATCCTCAATCACTTTGAGAAAAATATGATTGGGTTTACTCCAGTGCAGATTCCTGAACAAAAACCAGTCTGTGATGGTTGTGCCAAGGGAAAGATGCACCAGAAACCCTTTAGAGAGAACCCTACACATGCAAAGCATCCATTCAAAAGAATTCACTCAGATTTAGTTGAACTTCCGATTCTTTCCTACCATAAATTTAAATGGGTCATGACTATAATGGACGACTTTTCCTCTTATGGATGGATTCGCTTCCTCCATAAGAAATCAGAAGCAGCAGAAGAAATGAAAAATTTCATTGCCTTAATTCAGACTCAATATGAGACTAAATTAAAATATCTCTGCACTGATAGAGGAGGAGAGTATGCAACTGACAAGTTACAATCTCATTTGCACTCATTAGGGATTATACATGAGACTAGTGCACTGCACCTACACCAACAGAATGGTCGAGTGGAACGCTTGAACCGAACTTTAATGGATAAAGCAGAAGCCATGAGGCATCATGCTTGTATTCCTGACAGTTGGTGGGAGTTTTCTATAGATCATGCAATACATATCTATAATAAAACACCAGTATCATGACTCATGTGGAAAACACCTTATGAAGTGTTGAATCAGAAGATTCCAGACATCTCCAAAGAGAGAGTCTTTGGCTGCGGTGCTTATATCTTTCTCCCAAAAGAGATAAGAGACAATAAACTGACAGCAAAGTCAGAACTCATGATTTTCCTTGGTTGGACATCTGATAGGAAAAACTATCGTTTCATGAGGCACCTAAATGGAAATGTAATCTATATATCTCTAACAGCCATATTCAGCAAAGAACACTTCCCTAAATGTATTGGGAAGAAGCAAGAAGAACGGATGAACCAACCATCATCTTCTACTTCTCGAAGCATACCTTCAGAAGTAATCGTCTTCCATGCTCCAGATCCGTCTACTGGTTTACCTATTGATAGACCACCAAGTCCTATAAACCAAACTTCTCCCAAAAGTTCTCTGGAAGATAGGACTTAAAGATCTGTTCATGGACAAATTCCAACTCCTTTCCCTGAACCTAAAAAGAATAAAGGAAAGGGAAAAGCACCGAACATCGATACAGATGTTCAGGAGGAGTGGGATAGTATTGTGCAAAACATTCTCTTTCCATCAAGAGAAGTGCAAACACCAGAAGATGATGACAGTGATGGGTTATCATATGCTTATCCACCCAATCACCCTGAAGGTTCGAAACATCCGCCTTTTCAAAGAGATGATCTGGATGTACAACCATTCATACCCTATTCACCTGTCAAAGATGATTGGGATGCTGGTCCTTCTGTACTACGAGGTCACTCAGATCAAATACCGGTTCCTGAAATACCTCAGAGACCGCAAAGAACCAGAAAAGTACCTGAACATCCAGGAAACTTCTATGGTTCTACAAAGTATCCGACCAAAATACTCTAGGAATATGAGATGTTCCAACCTCCTAAGTCAAAATTAACAAGTTCTACAAGTAGACTTGTTAGACAAATTCGATCAGAGGCTTCCAAACCTGGAATAATCGATAGATGTTCTCAGCATGAAGCTTTTACATTAGAAGACTTATGTAGAGAAGGAGGAGTAGGGATGATCAATTATCTGTGCACTCAAAAAGTCAAATCACCATTAGTTCCTATTTCTTTCAAGGATCTAGACCAACTACTATCAGAAGAGAAATCTAAATGGTGGAAAGTGTGCTTAGAAGAGTTAAAATCACTCAAAGAAAGACATGTTTATGACTTAGCTAAACTTCTGCCTAGAAGAAAAGCTGTCAAAAATAGATAAGTCTTTACACCCAAATCAGATGGTCGATACTGAGCTCAACTAGTAGCTAAAGGATTCTCTCAGATAGAGGAAATCGATTACGATGAACTATTTTCACCAGTAGTCCATTATGAGACAGCGCAACTTATATTTGCAGTCGCTGCCCTCAACGATTGGGAGATACTCAGTTTAGATGTTTATCTCTATGGAAAACTGGATGAAGAACTCTATATGGAACTTCCAGAAGGTTTCAATACAGGTCATGGTAATTTGGTTTGGAAATTAAACTGAGCCATTTATGGACTAAAGCAATCTCAATGACAATGGTGGAAGGAATTGACTAAGTCAATGACCGACCTAGGATTTGTCTGATCCAAACTAGATGCTGGAGTCTATTATTATTACAACCCTGAAACCAAAGAGCTTATTATAGCTCTGGTCTATGTAGATGACTCAATGTTCATTGGAATCAGAGGCTCTAGACTTCTATATGAGAAGCAAGCACTCTTTATGAAGAAATGGGAATACCAAGACCTTGGTCCAACCAAAGAGTTTCTTGGCATGAAAATTTTGCGAAACCCTATAAACCGATCAATCACCCTAGACCAAATAGATTATCTAGGAAAAGTTCTTGATCGATTTAAAGTAATTGGAAAAGAAGAAATCCCATTACCAAATGAATTTATCTTCGAATCCAATACAGGACAAGTGACACCTGACTTCATAAAGAGGTATTAACAGTTAGTAGGATCAGTTATGTATCTGATGATAGGCAGTCGGCCTGACATAGCTTTTGCTACTGTCAAATTATCACAACATATGACTAATCCTACTAAAGCACATTATAATACAGGCTTACATTTGCTAAAGTATCTTAATGCTACTCGCAAATATAGAATTACCTATAATGGAAGTTCTATATAAGGCCTTAATGCCTTCTCCGACTCTGGTTGGGCTGGTGATCCAATTAGTTGTAAATCTGTAACTGGATATTTCTGTTTATTAGCTAGTAGAGCAATCACTTGGTTAAGTAGGAAACAGAAAACCATTATATTATCTTCCACTGAAGCCGAGTACATGGCTTTGTCAGATTCCAGTTGACAACTTGTTTGGACTGTCAATTTGTTGGAAGAAATTGGTATCTGATCATTGGCCCCTTATCTCTTTGGTGATAATGAGGGTTCAATATTTTGGGCCAAAAATCCAGTAATAGAAAAATGATCAAAACATGTCGACATCAAATACCATTATATTCGTGATTTGGTAAAAGAAGGAAAGATTGAAATATTCTCTGTGAAAGGCATGGAAAACCCTGCCAATATTCTCACAAAGAATTTAGACAAAATTAAATTCAATCTATTCTAACCTTGCCTTGGCTTGACGTTTGAGTAATTAAAAAACTCTATATCAATACAGAGTAAGGAGGAGTGTTGAAGTTTTGGACATATTCTAGAAATAGATTATGAAGTTATTATTCTAATAATAGACTGATCTGTTACTTTCTAGTAACTTCAATCCATAGTAACTTCCTATGAGTTGCTCTGTATGCAATTAGAGTCATAAGTACTTGATAGATTATTCTACATAGTACCAATGACTAGATACTACATTCTGCAGTACTCTGCAGGCACTATGCCACAATTAAAGGGAGTCATAAGGAACATTCTATGTATTCCTAGTATTTTATGTAGTATGACTCGCCTATGCTTCAATATGTATATAAACCCTATGTAGCAGACCTAGTTCTGCATCTTGTTCAATTGAACAACCTCTTCATCATTGCCTATCTCTTTGAGTACAACACTAGCATCGACTTACTCAACTTTGACCTCTACACTTCTGACACCAACCGCTTTATCAATAATATCTGTCTATCCAAATTACCTTTCTACAGGTATCAGATAGAAGCTTATTATCTTGGTGAGTAGACCTTACATTCTCTCCCACTGCGTTTACTGCTGTCCCCAGCAAACAACTAATTACAGTCGTTTCCTCAACATTGTCACATTTGACATCACTCAGTTCTTCCCCTCCTTGAACCATAAGATGCCCATAGCCATACTCACCAAGCAGGGGTTCCCACTAAATGTGAGGACCTTTTTTGCTTCATACTTGGTGGGCTGTTCCACTGTTTATACATGGAACAGCTTCTCCTCTGATCCCCGGGGTGCAGATGTGGGCATTGGACAGGGATCTACCATGTCCTCAGTCCTCTCTGGCCTCTATATTGCCCCTCTTATGAAAGTCTTTGATCTACAGATTACTTCCCCTAGGAGTACTCTGTTATCATATATCAATGATAGGACCATCATCGCCTAGGCTAAAACCTGGGATGAGAACTTGGACACCCTCAAGGGGGCATACATTGTTCTCTTCAATCTCTTTGTAGTGTTCACACTTGTCATGGAGTATGACAAGTCCAAGCTTTTCCACTTTTCCAGGAAGCCTGGAGACGTTAATCCCCCCTTCGACTTGGGCTTCGGTCCATTTACAGGGGACACTTCTCTTTACTCTAAGACCTACTGGAGGTACTTGGGCTTTTACTTTGATTGTGTCCTGAATTTTCAGGAACATGTTTGACATTACTCTACCAAGGCTTTCTCCACTATAAAGGCAATGGGAATGCTTGGCAACTCCTCCCGCGGTCTGACCCCCAAGCAGAAGCGGCTCCTCTTCTGGTCATATGTCATGCCTATTATGACATATGGCTTCTGTCTGTAGTATTTTGACAAGGCTCGATGTAAGGGTCTTCTCAAATCCCTCAATACTATGCAATGCAAGGCTGCATTGTGGATCACTGGTGCATTCTGCACCTCCCCCTCTGGCGGCACCAAAGCCTTTACTAGTCTCATCCCCGTCCACCTCCATCTGAAGAAGCTAGCCTCAAGAGTGAACTACCATCTCGCCACCCTCTCCAATACCCACCCTCTCTGATCCCTCCTCGATTGTCTGAACACCAAGGGTGCCTGCCCACACCCCCTGTCCATCTCTCTCCTGTCTGACCGTCTTATCAGGCAGGTCAAGGGTTCCCTTATGGAGGCCATTTCCATGCTCCCATCCCTCACTGAACAGTTTGACCCCTGCTCTGCAGTGGCTCAGCCTGGTCACCGTCTCCTGGACCATTTTGTGGCCCAGGTATCCTTCCATAACTCTCCTTGTTCTCATGATGAGAGAGGTGTGCATATGAGGCATCTGAACAGCACTTTGGAACGTGCTAATGCCAATTCTTGGATTTTCACTGTGGCAATGGACACAAGTCTGCCACTGTGGGGGGAATTCCAGGCAGTTTCTGCTACCCAGATCTACCAGTCAGGCCAGCATGTCTTTCAGACAAGACATGCAGTAGGCCGAGTGACAGCTCCTGATGTGGAGCTGTATGCTATCTGGATTGCAATTGGGAAGACTACCAGCCTCCCTGACTGTGACTCCATTGTCCTGTTCACTGACTCCCTTGGCTCAGCCAGGAGAGCAGTGGACCCCTCCATTTACTCTGGTCAAGCTCATTTGCTTGCCATCTGTAATGCTCTTATGGAGTGGTTCAAGGGTCACCCCAAATACTCCCTTCACATCTGGCACACTTACTCATCCAAGAAGTGGGCCATTCATGGTACTGTACACCAGTACTGTACCGAGCTTCAGGTCACTGTAGGTTCCCGTCCACAAACCTCCCTTGACTCCCTTTATCAGAAGGTTGTCAAATCTTGCCAGGATGCCTGGATCACTCAATTCCAGGATCCTACTTACTCAGGAAGCCAGTTTATGGCTCTTGAAGGGCGCAATGGTAAGCTCCTCCAGCCCACCTACCTCAATGGAGGTTTGTGGCTGCCTTCTGCTACAGCAGAGTCCAACTCACTGTTTGCCTACATGTGTAGAGTTATACTCAACCATGCACCTATTAGGGCCTACAGGTCTCGGTTCTTCCAGGATGAACCATTCTGGTGTCCATGCGGGGCTCTTTTTGAGTCCTGTGTGCATATTCTTACCAACTGTAGTCAGTTTGATTCCTCTAGGGAGTACCCAGCCATGCCAGGTACCCTCGTCAAGTTTCTGAAAGTGAACCCTCTGGCATTTGCTTTCCTATCTGTCCCTCAGGGAATTGGATAACTGGCTCAGGGTAGGTAGGTTATTGTCCAGTGCTGGTGAACTCCGGTGAAAGTGCAGTGATGACCTTCGGAGTTTTATGAATGGAGTTGTCCCCTTCAGCAACTAGGTGTGGTGAAGATGCCGATAGCCACACAAATGGTGCGGCCTATTACTCTGGCAGGGGTGACCGTGGCTGGGGGGATGACTCCTAGTAAGAAGAACTCCAGGGGCTAGTAGCAGGACTGGTAACTGGGGGTTTCTGCTGCAGGGCATTTACGGTGAACTAACACTTACTGACTGGGCCTGGTCTCTGGACTGGGTCACTGGTTGGGGGACCTCCCTACCTACTCACCTCCTCTGGCATCCACTCCCCTCACCCATTGGGCTTGGGAGTAGGATGCAATTCTGTCTACTGTTGGTTTTGGACAACAGTATATCTGCTTGGTGGGACATGTCCACCATTTCTCCATAGATACCTGCTAGAGTACTTGTTTGTATTCTGGCTGTGGGCTGTGTTTGAGCACCGCATAATAAATCGGCCTTAGGCCATGATTAAATAAAAAAAAAAAGAAAGGCCACAATGTCTCTTGTACAAAGGACAAGAGCAAAAGATATGAGTGCAAGTCTCCAAAGGAGCCCCACACTCACAGCCAATAGGCTCTAAGAGATAGAACCAGGAGTGATACTTGCCGGTTGGAGCATGCCCGAGAATGGCATGATTTGCCCTTGTTGCAATGGACTAAGAGGGAAAGGAAGGAAGCCAAGAACCTCCATGGAGGTATATTGGCTGTAAAGCTTTGTTCTTACTATCCTTGAGGACAAGGAAGTTAGAACCGCAATAGGAGGAGTCCTGGAAGATAACCTTCCAGGCCTTCTGAATGGTTGCAACATTGAGTTTACACAGCAAATCAATGGACGTTGCTGGACGATGTCCAGTGGTGACCCGAAGATTGGTAGCAAATAAATGCACCTCCTGATGAATGGACCACTTCGCCAACAACAAAATAGTCCAGAAAGTGAGGGAACAGTCAGGACAATCCCTGAACCATTCCAACAGAAGATGACACACAGCCAGGGAGTGTTCCTGACCAGAGTGTACAGACAGGTCAAGAGCTCACTTGGCAGAACCAATCGAGTCTGTAAAGACCGTGATATGTACAGCCTCAGAAACTGCTGCAGCAGTCCCCAAAGCCATACAAATGGCAAAAAGTTCAGCATCTGGGGCTGTAACTTTGCCAGCTAGGTGACACGATACATAAAGCAAACACATCCCCCTATAAACATGGGCAGCCAAAACTGCCTGGTAGTCCCCAATCAATGGCAGACTTGTATTTGTTGCTGCGTAGACCACCCGTCTGTCCTCATGGTACCCACAAAGAGCACCATTAAGCAAATTCACCTGCTGACTTGCTGGGTTTACACCGAGTGAGGCATCAAACATCTTGTAAGTCACCTGGGCTGTATAACAGTCCAGGAGACGAGAACCTGGGGATGCTTCAAGCACAAATGGCTCGAACATCTCCGTTAAGTCCGGCAAATGAGAGTTTGTCTCTGTGACTGGCCCTTTGACCTTAACCGCCTGAGCAGAGGTCATGAGAGTGATTGATCTGGGGTGCGGAACACAGCCCCCTATATACTAACGCCCCATAACAGAACAAACAAGGTGGTTCTCAGAAAGTGTGGCTACCCTGTGGATGGCATGGGTAGCCAGTTTCTTGAGATGGAGATGGATGGGGATAAGGCCAGCTAAGGCTTCAGCTCCTCCAGTAGGGCTGGTGCAGAAAGCACCAGTAATCCACAATGCAGCTTTATGCTGCATAGTGTTGAGTTGTTTCAGAAGGGCCTTATTATGGGCACCTTCATAAAACCAGAGTCAAAACCCATATATAGCAATAGGCACCACACATGAGCAATAAAGAGTCCTCTTCTAAGTAGGAAGGAGGCCTCACAATGACTTACCAAGCATGCCCATGGCCTTGACCATGGACAGGGACTTAGTAGCATAGTGTCGAATGTGCTCTTTAAAAGTAAGAGCCTGGTTGAAGAAGAAACCCAAGTACCTCCAATGGGTCTTAGGGCATAATGGAGTATCACTGGTATGGGGAGCATATCCCAAGTCCAGTAGTGGGTTGTCATCTCCCTGTTTATGGGAGAAATGAAATACTTCAGACTTGTTGTGCTTGATGGCAAGTCCAAACAAGGTGGTCAGACAATGTATAATCTAGTATACTTGCTTAAGGCATACTAGATTAGGTTCCCAAGTTTTAGCCTGGGCAATGGCAAGGCCATTGTCAACATATGAGAGTAAAGTGCTCCCAAGTACAATTGCTTCCCTATCATAAAGTTTTATGAAGGGGGCAAGAAAAGGCCAGAGAGGACAGGAGAGAGTGATGAGCCCTGACCAACTCCTACATCTGCTTGTCTGAGATCAGACTTATGGTCCCCCACGTGTACTGCATAGAGTGGCCGACTAAATAAGAGACAAAGAATCTACCCACACAGGGGTCAAATCCTTGCTTCTGTAGAATTGCCAACAACATATTGTAGTTGAGCAAAGGAAAGAACTGAGCGATGTCAAAAGTGACAATGCTAGTCTTGAGGCCCTTAGCCCACCCTGCATGAATGATGTGGGTTAGGAGCATCCCAGCATCATCAGTGGACCTCTGACGGATACCACCAAGCTGATTTGAATGAAAAACTCCATGTTTGACGGAGTCAAACTGGAGGCGATTCAAGATCATTTTCTCGATGAGCTTGCCAAAGGTGTTCAGGAGCACAATGGGCCTGAACGCCTTAGGCATTGAGTAGGACAGCTTGCCTGGCTTCAGTATGATAACCAACAAGCTCTCCTTAAAGTGGGACGGCCAATGACCTACATGCATGCAGACATTAGCTATTCCAATGAATAGCCGAAGGACATCGGGGTCCTCAGTGATCTCTTTGAGGTGGGTCCATGTTATGTGGTCCAGCCCCGGGGCAGACACACCCAAGCAAGCACTCAGGGCATCCATCAGCTCTAAGGCTGAGAAATGGACCTACTCCCTAGCCAGTAAACTCGGCAGCGGATCAAGAACTGAAACATCCACAGCTTGGCCAGAAGCTGAGTTGTAGGTATTGTGAAGTGCATTCCAGAGATCTGGGAGCACGTGACATGGTTCTCCATTGTACTGGATAGTCTCGCAGGGTAGAAGCTTCCATTTCTGGACCCATTCCATAAGGTCCCACAGTCACTTGTTAGAAGAAGCAATCTCCTCAATGTGAGCATCAAAGAAGTTGCGTTTAGTGTGCTTCTTAGCACGTCTAAAGTTAGAGTAGTCATCATGAGAACAAGTCTCATGATATCTCCCAAAAGTTTCCCCAGGAGGATGCTCCATCTTTCCATTCCATCACCTCTCGACTATCTGAGATAGTCCAGACAGTTGCATCCTCCCCCATGTGGCGTAAAACCTACACAGAGGTGAGTGACTCTCTCTCCCTGAGAGACTCAATCACTTTGACATTCCCTGCTCCCCCAGTGGTGACTTTCAGGCCCCTGGCTACCCCTCCAAGGGTACCAGGGCCTTCCACCCTCAGCTCCCCCCAGCACAGGCCCCCTGTGCAGGAGGAGGACAACCTTATGGACCCAGAGAAGACTCCAGTCAAACACCCGCACATGGACCCTAAGGGGAAGGCACCTGTCCAACCTGTTAAGGCTCCTTCGAAGCCTCAGGTCTCCTACGAGAGGCCCTCTGGACCTCCTCCCTCCATGCTCACTTCAAAGCCCAAGCCAGGACAGAAGGCTTATTCGGCTGCAGCAAAACAACTGGCCTCGGCCAAACCTGGGATAGACCTGCTTTCTTCGTTGAAAGCAGCCTTCCCCCACCTCTCTGCAGAGTAGGTTCTCGGTCTTCATGTGCAAGCCAAGGCTGTGAAGCAACCTCCCTCATCTAATGCTCACCCTAAGAAGCCAGTGTTTATGATTTCTGAACCCTCGTGTAAGCAGGTCCTAGTTTCCTATGAAGACAAGTCAAATACTTTGGCTGGTCTCCATACTCTTACCCAGCAGGCCTGTAAGGCATTGAAGGCTGGAAGAAGCTCTCTGATCATGGAAGGTGCCATGATCGCATATGATGGCTATTCCATGGCCACCAACACACTCGCCACGACTAAGGATATTGAGATCCTTAGGGCACTAGTTGAACATCTGTCCCCTCTAGGAGCCCCCTTCTGGATTGGACTCCCCTCTTTGGTGTTGTACCTCTGTGTGGTCGACGTCCCTTATCTCAAGAACTCTGCTGCCAGAGTTTAATGCATCCCAGCAGACGTTGAGGAGGTTCTTACCTTGTCAGTACATGCTCCTCTTATCAGTCTCAAGGGTCCCCTGAGACTGGTGCATAACTCCAAGACGTCCAACTCCTGTATGGCATTCTTTGACATCTGGGACTCCATGAGGGGTACCCAAGCTCTTGGTCTTCTGAACAAGAAGATCATGTTTGGGAACAAGCAGTGCATAATACTCTCTGCCAACCCCTACCCTCCTCATTGTCATAACTGCAAGAAGGAGTACCCCGCCAATTCCAGAAAGTACACTTTCTGGAATCACAAGCATGACTGGGCCTGGCTGACAGCCCATTACTGAGAGGTGCATGACAGATGTCATTGCTCTCCTATCCCCCCTCATAACCTCCCTTATGTCTAGGAACAAGCTGGACCATCTGGAGGGTGTTAGGGTTTTTTCATTTAACGTCACTAAATCTTATATATACATTGACACTCTGCTCGAGAAATTAAAAGATGATTTCGATGTTCTTTTTTTCCAAGAACCTCCCTGGAGGTTCATCCACTCTGCTCCCCCAACCACTGACATGGAAGGGGACAATGTTACTGGCACACCTAAGCACCCTGACTGGCTCATGGTGATGCATCCTCCTACCCAGGGGTCCCAGTCCCAAGTGATGGCTTATGTTTATGCTCGGTTGCAATATCTAAGGCCATCAATAAGGAGGAACCTCATTGATCACCCTGATATCCTTGCACTGATGCTCTTTACTGATGCAAAGGCTTACAACTTCCTGAACATCTATTCAGATGATCAACACACTGCCATCAACTTCCTTCATGGGAAGGTCAATGCTCTTCTCCCATTCGACTTTATGAGTGGGGACTTTAACTGTCATTCTTCGGAGTAGGACCCTGAGGTTCTGCATCATCGAATGATAGCTCATAAGCTCATGGAAATGAGCTGCGATCTTGGTCTTGATTTGGTTATGCCAACCAACCTGAGTCCAATGTTTATCTCCTACAACCCAGATCTTTGCCCATTGGTGATTGATCTAGTGTTCATCTCTTCTCCCAATGCATCAAGGACTTTTCCTTATCAGGATTTATCTCTTCAGGGTACTTCGGATCATGTCCCACTGACCATTACCCTTTCTATTGCTCCCGTTGACATCGGAATCGTCAAATCTGTCCTTCCGAAGGGCTCTGATAAAGAGGAGGCCTTCTTGGGACACGTCATCGATGAGGTAACTGATCTCATCCCTCTCCGGAATCTCTGGAACAAGTGGATGCCTTGGCATCTGCTGTGGCTGAAGCCTTCTCTGATGTGTGGACTCACCACTCAAAGGAGATCCGGATCACTCATCGCACTCGTCCTTGGTGGGATAAGGCGTGCTCTACCTTTTTTTCCAGGTACCAGGGCTCTCGCAGCTGGGGTGACTGGGGGGACTTTAGGCATGCTCGTACAGCAGCCAAACATTGGTTCTTTGATTCTAAAATTAAAGAGATTGCCTCTACTAACAAGTGACCTTGGGACCTTATGGAATGGGTCAAGGCTTGCAAGTTACCCCCCTGCAAAGCTATCCAGTTTAATAGACAGCCTTGTCATGGTATGGACTCCCTTTGGGATGCTCTCCATGCAACGTACAACTCTGCTGCTGACTGGCAGTATGACACATATATTATTGACCTCCTTCCTGACCTTCCAGTCAGGGAGTGGGCCCCTTTTTTGGTGCTGGAGCTTACAGAGGCTTTGTCCTCCTGCTCTAATACATCCTCTCCAGGGCCAGACCATGTTACATGGTCCCACCTCAAGTACATTGTCATCAATGAAAATTGTTTGGCAGTATTCCTGCACCTGGCCAATGTCTGCCTTACAGTGGGTCATTAGCCCTGCAGCTTCAAGGAGTCACTCTCAGTTATCATTCCAAAACCGGGGAAGCCCTCCTACTCTACTCCCAAGGCATTCAGGCCTATCATCCTCCTGAACACACTTGGAAAATTGGTTGAGAAAATGCTTTCCAACCACATCTAGTTTGATGCCATTAAGCATGACATCTTTTATCCCCACCAACTCGGAGGCAGTCGCCAATGTTCTACTGAGGACGCCAGGTTGTTCCTTACCTACCTGGTTTGTACTAGGTGGGCTAAGGGTCTCAAGACAAGCATGGTTGCTTTTGACATCACTCAGTTCTTTCCCTTCTTGAACCATGAGATGCTCATGGCTATACTCGCCAAGCAGGGGTTCCCACTTAATGTGAGGACCTTTTTTGCTTTGTACTTAGTGGGCCATTCTACTGTTTATACATGGAATGGTTTCTCCTCTGACTTCCGGGGTGTGGATGTGGGCATTGGACAAGGCTCTGCCATGTCCCCTGTCCTCTCTGGCCTCTATATTGCCTCTCTTATGAAGGTCTTTGATATATAGATTACCTCCCCTGGGAGTACTCTGCTATCTTATGTCAACGACGGTACCATCATAGTGTTTGTGCTTGTTATGGAGCATGACAAGTCTGAACTCTTCCACTTCTCCAGGAAGCCTGGAGACGTGAACCCCCCCCTTGACTTAGGCTTCAGTCCATTCACAGGGGACACTCCTCTGCACCCTGGGTTTCTTTTTTGATTACACTCTTACGTTTAAGGAGTACATTTGCCATTATGCTACCAAGTCTCTATCCATGGTCAAGGCTATGGGCATGCTTGGTAACTTGTCTCGAGGCCTCCTTCCTACCCAGAAGAGGACTCTTTACTGCTCATGTGTAGTGCCTATCACTACATATGAGTTTTGTCTTTGGTTTTATGAGGGTACCCATAACAAGGCTCTTCTAAAACAACTTAACACTATGTAGCATAAAGCTGCATTGTGGATCACTGGTGCATTCCACATCAGTCCTACTGGAGGAGCTAAAGCCCTAGCTGGCCTTATCCCATCCACCTCCATCTCAAGAAACTGACTGCCCATACTGTCCATAGAGTTGCCATGCTTTCTGAGAATCACCCTATATATTCTGTTATGGGATATTAGTATACTGCTGGGTGTGTTCCACACCCCAGGTTGATCACCCTCATGACTCCCACTCAGGCAGTCAAGGTCAAGGGGCTAGTCACAGAGGCAAACTCATGTTTGCCAGAGTTAACAGAGACTATTGCTTCTTTTTCTAGAACTCCCACCTATCAATCATGTGATCACCCCCTCATCGATACTCCCAATGTCCTCCATGTCCCAAACAGTAAGTGCTCTAAGTGTGGATTTCCATATGGCCCCTAGCCTCCATGTCTCCCCACAGTTCAAGGAGGAGGACAAGCACCCATTGCTTAGTCTCCTCAGAAGACGAAGAGATAGCAGCTGCCATCTAACCAACTGGTAGCCAAACCACTCCCCAGTCCCCCAGGTCCACCCCAGGCCCTTACTCTCTGAGTATCCCCCCCTATGGCAGCAGTGCCAGGGATACCTATGCCCCCACAGTTCCTTTTCAGCAGAGGGGATGCACTCTATCATGACATGGGTCCCTAACCCCCTCTTAACCTCTCCCAGCTCCCAGCATGGAAGCCAGAGTCTCGTCCCTCTCTCTGTCTTCTCCATCCCTTGCCTTTCTGGAGGATATGGAGCAGGACAACCAGGAGGAGCCCACCACTGCCCCTCCTCTCTATTTTGGGCATTAACATTAGTACCAGAGAGGATGCCAACACAATCCAATGGTCACTCGAGATTGTGGCCAACTTCATGAAGATGGCCCATCTCATTCCCCAGGAGGACACTCTGTCCTTCCATCCTATTGCCTCTAGGCTATCTAAGATAGTCTAGACAGTCATATCCTCTCCTATGTGGCATGAAACCTATACAGGGGTGAGTGACTCTCTCTTCCTGAGGGACTTGATTGCTTCAGCATTCCCTGCTCCCCCAGTGGTGACTTTCAGGCCCCTGGTTACCCCTCCAAGGGTACCAGGACCTTCTACCCTTGGCCCCCCCTAGTGCAGGCCCCCTATATAGGAGGAGGACAACCTTATGGACCTAGAAAAGACTCTGGTCAAACACCTGTGCTCGGACCCTAAGAGGAAGATGCCTGTCCAACCTGTAAAGGCTCCTATGAAGCCTCAGGTCCCCTACAAGAGGCTCTCCAGACCTCTTCCCTCCATGCTTGCTTTGAAGCCCAAGCCAGGCCAGAAGGCTTATTCAGCTGCAGTGAAACAACTGGCTTCAGCCAAACCTGGGGTGGACCTGCTCTCTTTATTGAGAGCTGCCTTCCCCTGCCTATCTGCAGAGCAGATCCTTAGTCTTCATGCACAAGCCAAGGCTGCAAAGCAACCTCCTTCATCAAACACTTGCCCTAAAAAGCCAGCATTCATGATCTCTGGGCTATCACATAAGCAGATCCTAGTCTCCTATGAAGACAAGTAGAATGCCTCAGCTGGTCTCCATACTCTTACCCAGCAGGCCTGTAAGACATTGAAGGCTGGGTGAAGCTCTTTGATTGTGGAAGGTTCCACACTTGCTTATGATGGCTATTCCATGGCTACTAATAAACTCACCTTGACCAAGGATATTGAAATCCTTAGGGTGCTGGTAGAACATCTTTCCCCTCTAGGAGCTTCCTTCTGGATTGCACTCCCCTCATCGGTATTGTACCTCTGTGTGGTCAATGTTCCCTTCCTCAAGAACTCCACTACCAGAGTTCAATCTACCCCAGCAGACGTCAAAGAGGTCCTTACCTCATCAGTCCATACTCCTCTTATCAGCCTTAAGGGTCCCTCGAGGCTGGTGTGCAACTCCAAGGCATCCAACTCCTGTACAGCATTCTTTGATATCTGGGACTCCATGAGGGGTACCCAAGCTCTCGGTCTTCTGAACAAGAAGATTATGTTTGGGAACAAGCAGTATGTTATACTCTCTGCCAACCCTTGCCATAACAAGTCATTGTGTATCTGCTGTTACAAGTGGGGCCATGTCTCTTCCTGGTGCAAGGCTGATGGCCCTGCATGTCCCAACTGTGGTAGTCCACACTCTCATATCAACCACCACATCTTTGCATAGTGTTGTAAGGGGCAACCAAAGGCTATGCCTCCAGTTTCTGCTACCCCAGCTGATCAACCATGCCCCCACCCTCCTCACTGCCATAATTGCAAGAAGGAGCATCCCACTGACTCCAGGAATTGTGCTTTCTGGAATCACAAACATGACCAGGCCTGGCTGACAGCCTATTATTGAGAGGTGTGTGATAGGCATTGTTACTCTCCTATTCTCCCTTATAACCCCCCTTATATCTAGGAACAACCTGGACTATCTGGAGGGCATTAGGGTATTCTCATTTAACATCGCAAAATCATATATATATGTTGATGTACTGCTTGAGAAGTTGAAATTAGACTTCAATATTCTCTTTTTCCAGGAACCTCCTTGGAGGTTTATCTACTCCATACCCTCAACCACTGATATGGAAGGGGACAATGTTATTGGTGTACCAAAACACCCTGACTGGCTCATAGTGGTGCACCCCCCTGTCAGGGGATCCCAGTCCTAAGTGATAGCATATGTACACACTTGGCTGCAATATCTAAGACCATTAATAAGGAGGGACCTTGTCGATCATCCTAATATTCTTGCACTAATGCTCTTCACTAACCGGAAGGCATATAACTTCTTGAACATCTACTCAGATGATCAGCATACCACCATCAACTTCCTCCAGGCATCTATTATATAGAGATGTGACCAAAGAACTTGTCACTAGATAATGAGCCCATTGTATCCAGTTTGCCATAGCCACAAGATGGTTGAATTCAAGTTTGTAGGTCATAATATGTTGGTCATGCTTCATAACAAGGTGTTCCAAGTTATTATGAGCTTCTCCAGCTGGATCAGTGGACCCAAAGTAAGAAGTAAGCTCTTCAACAAAAGAGTCCCAATCATTGAGCAAGGGATCATTACTAAAAGTAATGTTCTCACTACCAAAGTAGGTTTGGAAAAGGCAGAGGGCAGTACCAAACAGGTAGGTGATAGCAAAAGCAACTTTAGAATTATTAGCTTCAAACTGGTGAGAATTGGTGGCAAAATAAAGGATATATTGGAAGACCCAATCCTTTAGTTTAAGAGGGTCCAAGCCATCAAAAGTGTCTGGTTCATGAGCCTTGATTTTTGAATGATTGTTGGAGGCTAAAAAACTGGAGCATTCTTGGCTGTCCAAAGTTTTGGCTAGATGGGATAAAGTATGGGCCATAATATGAGTGGGGTTCATAGGTAGTTCATCACTATCTTTGGATGGGTTGTCATCACCATCTTCTATAGCTTGTTCATTGATGGTAATAGGTGGTTGGGTGGGAGTATGGTTATGGGTAGTAGTGGAAGATTGTGTAGTGGTGCTAGGCATGGTAAATTCTGCAGATGCAGAAGAATGGGTGAGACAAGTAGTCATGAGGAGGGAGAGCTGATACTGGAGGTCTCAGTCTGATAATACTGTTAAGTTCAATACTATAGACAAAGAGTATAGTCCTTATAGAATGGTAGACTAGACAGATGGGGGACCTTGGCTTTAGCTTGTGTGCTACACCCCTCCAGATATTGTAGTGGTCTTCACTTAGATGACCTTTTGTTACTAGGACAGAGGTGGAATATGGGTAATGGATAAGCAGAAGAATTTACTTGTATAGAAGAAAGTGATAGAGGAAGGTAGCCAGAAACTAAGTTGATAATCAAACTACCAAATACAAGTGTATGAAGAACTACTTATATACTAGTAGTGGAAAAGTATCAGAAAGTCAACAGACAAGATAATGGAGTAACTAGACATAAAAAGGATAAGGAAAACATCATATGACAATGGTAACAGGAATATGATGTAATAAGCAGAACAGGTGATACTGAAGTATGGAGTAATAGAGGTAGAAAGGAATCAGAATGTAAAAGGAAACAAGACATACAAAAATGGACAGAAACAAATATAGGAAAGGTTGATTGATAGGTCTAGAACAAAGATAAGCCCAATCAGCAAGTAATTTTCCATGCAAGCTGAAAACCTGAACTAAGGTAGAATCACATCCTAAAACAGGCATGTGATTTACTGGTTGTAACATTCTGTCTACTCAGCACTAGTCTAGCTTTATACTCACAGTGATCAATTACTATTTACTGCCATTCTACACTCCTGACACTTATCTTCTTTTCAGCCCTGGTATTACTTTGGATGCAATACTCTAGAAACTGTGTACTACTTATTTACCCAGTGCAATCACTTTGCATTCTGGTATGTGAAGTCCTTGAGCACTCTCTTAAGATATGTCAAAACTACCCTGGAGTCAGCCAATATAAATCTCAATAACTACCCTTATTTAGCAGCTCTACTTCAAACAATGTTTATTGATTTAGTATTCTGGCCATGCAAATGTTTATTTTTCTACAATGTGCCCTTCCCACCTCTTGACATTCTTTTTGATCAACCACCAATCGTCCAATACTTGCCTCTTTAATGTTGTTGGATTTTTGCATGGGTAGCCCATGAATGCCATCTAGCCTCCATCTATCTAGCTGGCCATATCTGGGACTCAGTCTGCCAGACTTTCTTTCCCTTTTAATCTTATTCCACCCTGAAAACTATTGCTCTCCCCCATTGTTGTTCTCATCTCCTTCCTACTTCTTCTTCTAGTATCACAATTGATTTTTTCTAATGTTATATGTATTTTCTTTGGCTATGTGTACTTTCTTTGGCTTCCCTGATTTCTTTCCTTTCTAATTGCTACTGTATTTCATAGTCAATGAGGTGTATGTAATCTACGTGTCACCTGAGCTCTGCTGTAGTGTAGTTGGCTAAATTAATGTTATTGTTATTTCAAACTAATATCATGTGCAATTTTGTGACAGCACCAAATATGGAAGGTACATGGTCAATTAAGACAAAAAACATGGTTTTTGACAAATCAGAGTAATTATTTGAGAAAAGCTTTCCAACAAGTTGTAGATTAGATTGAGAGACACATAAAAATGAAAAAATTGTGGCAAAATACATTGATTTGCGACGCTTATTTCCAAAACAAAATTGACCACTCCCTCAACAAATGTGCCTGGTCCCCTATAACCACTATTCTGCCTTTTCCAATCCTTTAACTTGCACTATGGGATGCCTAAAGCATAGGACAATGCAAAATCTCAATGGAGGCTCTGGTGAGGGTTCCTCGAAGTGACAGAAAACTGCTCAAAAGACAGATTTAGAAGATATGGATAAAGAGAATGTATGTTTTTATTCACTAATAACAGAATTGGAGACATCATCAGTTGATGATCAATTTGATGATCAATCTTCCTTGAGAAATAAGTCGTCGCACAGTGCCCGGATTTGTACCAAATTTTATAATATCATTCAAAATAACTTTTAAAACATTTTGTTGGAAGTAGATTTCCATATTTCTCTCTTTAAAAAGCTCATCCGTTGTTTTTTCCGAGCCTTACCTTCTATATTTGGTTATCGGGTAAGTCACGATGTGACATGTCAGGTGACATTAGTTCGAAATGGATGACATCTACCTTACCGGTCGGTCGGACGCGTTAGCAGTCGACGAAGTTTCGGGAGAACTTCAGATCAACGCCGAAATCAACTTTGCCAACACACGCAATATCCCACGGTTTCTCTGGGCGCGACGCCACGAGCACCATTACACACATTGCAAGACCTCTTCGCGAAACCATCGTGATGGCTGGGAAGAACGTGCGTGTAGTTCGCCCAACGTACAGGGATCATATAACCTCTCCCTCTTATAGGAATCTTTGACACTCCCAGAATTTACTCAGTCGTTCGAGAAGATCAAACCCTACCTTGTGCTGCCTGAGACAGAAGAGGCATGGGAGCGTATTCTCAACGCTCTTGAAAAGTTGGAGGGACTGTGCCGGTCGGGTGCATGCGAACATCCTGGGGAGCTCATCCCATCTATCCGGTCAGTTCAACGAAACATCACGAGCGCGATGAACTCGGAACGTACCCGTCTATCAGGAACGGCTGTGGATGTCCTCAGTTCATTGGCATTGGGTTTGAACGCACACTTCGAGCCTTTGATCTCCTTCTTCGTACCACCTCTCATTCTGCTTTGCGGAAGAGCGAACAAAGTCGTCGTTTCTCGTGCGAAGGCCTGTATCTTAGCGATTATTGGGGCGACACAGCTTCCAGGTATCCTCCCTTACCTGGTACAATTTGTCAAGGAGAAATCCCCCACGATCAGACTTATGGTCGCGGAGGGCACCCTTTGTTGCCTCAAGTGTTTCAACCCGCCCGATCTAGAGAAGGAGATACATGTCCGTGAGGTCGAGAGCATAATTCGTCATACCGTCCAAGATGCAAGTGCCGATGTACGGAAAGTTGGGAGGAACATTTTCCAGAGTTATAAGGTTTTGCTCCCTCATAGAGTTGAGAGGTGTGTTCACACTGCGGCATATCTAATACTAGCCGCTGACCATATCAGTTTTGCTTCCCCTCTCACTCCCACAGTACGCAAGTATTTGCAGCTTGGGACTGGGACTGTTCAAGCGGGGGACAGGGCGACCGCTTTAATACACACAAAAGTTAATCCAACTTCCAAATCCGCTTCCCATGTGACGGCTCCCAAGTCGATTCCTACCACCGGCCCGATCCGTCCTTCTAAGACAACAACTATTTCGAAACCTGGCAATATAATGCGGACGCAAGTGCCGTTGCGTTCCATCCAAGTACCAGCAAAGCGTGGAGAATCACATCTATCAGGAGTTTCCTACCAGCGGAAACTGCCCGGTGCCATCATTCGCTCAGTGGCACCCTCAGCAGCAATTTCGGCAGGTCCCCAGAGAGTGATAAAACCATCTGTACGGTCTACAGAAGGCCCATCCTCCCTTAGCCATGACAAGAGTGACGCCAAACCCAGACTAGACAAACCTCGCTCAGGAACTGACCCAGTTTCCAAACGGGCCAATTTAACGAGGCAGCTGTCTTCGACCGGGCGTCACCCAGTCAAATACAATCCTGTCTTAGACGCAGCTCGCACCACTTCTGGGTCAAGGGATTTGACTCGACCGACTCTCTCTCAATTAGCTCGGGTTAAACCGCCGATTGCCAAGGCCCCATCAAAACCAGTCCTGGGATTGAAAACCAACCCTCCAGTTAAGCTGGAACTTACGAAGCCTACGAGGATACTAACTGAGAGGGTCGCTACTACTTCAATCAGGCGGCCCATAACACCTACATCTATTCCTCTTCCTTCATCTCCCAAATCGTCACCGACAGAACCAACTTCAGGGGTAGAGGATACCAACCCC